>WUQG02198089.1:0-22006 GCA_011317285.2 Androctonus mauritanicus
GTAAGAATATTAGACTACTCGTATGTTTATCCACTGTATAAACGAAGGATGAGGTGTAAGAATATTAGACTACTCGTATGTTTATCCACTGTATAAACGAAGGATGAGGTGTAAGAATATTAGACTACTCGTGTGTTCATCCACTGTATAAATGAAGGATGAGGTGTAAGAATCATTAGACTACTCATATGTTCATCCATTGTATAAACGAAGGATGAGGTGTAAGAATATTAGGCTGTAGTCATATGTTCATCCACTATATAAACGAAGGATGAGGTATAAGAATCATTAGACTACTCATATGTTCATCCACTGTATAAACGAAGGATGAGGTTAAGAATATTAGACTGTACTGTCTATTCAGCCACTGTATATACGAAGAATCAAATGTAAGAATATAGAACAGCGAGAAAAAAGGTTAAAAAAGTTTGTTAAGTCACTAGATGAAAGATAGAACATTTAGACATCTCTTAGTTTGAACATGGATGAAGTGGTTTATGAATTCTATATCCACTCCAGAGAATACACACGATAATATAAATTTAACCAAAATAATTATTAAAATATAAAATGTTAGACGACTGCTCCAACTAAAAATTGCTAATCTTCTTCATAATGCTATCAACAATTCATATTTTTTACATTATTCACATTTTTTAGTTAATACATTTATTATAAGCTTTCACTTCTGAGATAGTAATAATAATTGAGGCTTTTGTATAAAATTTTAAAATCTGCTGTATTTTACAATTGAATCAAAATTAAATAAAATCGAATAAAATTCGGATGAAGGTTTTAAAAAAACACGAAAGCGTTATGTCTTATGTAAGTCGATCAATTTTCATTTCCTTTAAATAAACAAATAAAAAAAATAATATGTAAATAATACAAGTGTTTGTCAGTAAGCTCTTCAAAAAAAAATTTCGTTATAAACATATATTTTATTTCGATATAGAAATTCTTTCAGAAAATAAATTTATTTCTGTCGCGAAAATTTGCTTTTTTTTTAAAAAATTTACCTGCAAAGTAAATATTTTATATAAATTCAGAAGAATTAACCTTTTAATTTATAATTAATAGTGCAATATATTTGATTTATAATTAATTCTTATTAATTGAATATTTATACTTAGCTTCTTTTAGCCTGGAAGGACGTTTTGTGTGTTTCTGCCAAAAGATTCGAGCAATATTTAATTTTTTTCAGAAGAAAATTACGAAATTCTGCATTGTCTAAACTCCTGTTGTTTTCTTTCGTTTATTTGGATATTAAATTACAATTATTAAATTAGCGTTTATTATAAATAAGGATATTATTTTAAATAAATTAAAAATTATATCCTAACAAGAGTTGAGATTTTTTATTAAAAATTCAAATTCCATAAAAAAAAAAAATATTTTATTATAGTAGATGATCCACTGAGTCAATTTGAATTTCCATAATTGAGAAACTCTTTATCCAATAATTGACATCAGGATTCTTAAATAATGAACTAAAACATTCGATATGATTATGCTAATGGAAAGTTAATTAAAATGATGATAAATATAAAATCATTGTTTTTATATTAAGATGATTAAACTTTATACTAACGAGAATATCATTGTTTTTCTCATCACAGGTTTTTTAAGTAACTAAGCATCAGAATGATTCCAGAGCTTACTTTAGTCTATCAACACACTAATGGAGTCGGTCTATAAATACAGAATGATGATCAATGTACTGTATCCCGAATCCCCTGAAAAATGTAGATGTGCCACTCTCAGAATCAATGAGAAATACTTTAGCCATGTTTATTTTCGACGCCATTCGGTCTGCAAAATATCAAGAATATCACGTTTACGTTTTAAAGGTAATCTTTGTTTAACTTTAAACAAATTCTTTAATAAAATTTTAAACAATTATTATTAACTTGTTCTACAAGAATGAACATAGACGTCATCAATCCGTTTATTCACTACTGACATTCTATATTTTTACAAATATCTAATGTAACTGTTAATCTACAATTAGTGGTCGAAGTTCACTGAAACATTTTTTTTGCATTTGCGTGTAGAAAAATAATTGTTACTATAAAGTTTGCATGCATTTTCTCCATCGTAGGAATAGGATGTTAAATTATTGAATGGTATGCATCGATAAATTTAAACTCATCGTTTCGTAACTTGAATATATAACGTGTTTTCCTGTTTAATATTTTGCATTAGTATGCGAATAATATATATAAATTAATTGCAGTTCAAGAAGCTGAGAGAAATTTCAGTTATTTAACGATAAAGTTTGCGAGTTTACCATCGCCATTTTGAAGTAAAACTTTCTCATCCTGTTCTAACGTAGAAACTAATTTACCAATCCGATAGATATGAATTTAAATTCGTAATATTATAAAATTTGTATTAGCTTGTCTTTAAAATTTGGAGTTTATATCATTTTTCGCCAGAAAATTAGTAATTTTTAATAAAATTGTAAACTAATTTATCACATTTAAAAGTCACATGCCGTCCGAGATAATAAATCGAGTTTGATAAAGTTCGATAATTAAAAAATGACATGTAATAAATCTATTTATCAAAAGACCGGTGCAAAAATGAAGAAGTTTTAATTAATCACTTTACGTATGACTTAACTAATTAAGATATACAAGATATCATTTACTATACAGACAAATTAAATTATTTTCATTTAACAGTTTTCGGAAAATCATTTCGGTATGATCAATTTTTATCTGTTAAATTACTAGATTAATTTAATAAAGTAGAAAGACAAACTGATTAACATAAAATTGAATAAATCTTTCTGTTTTCTTTCACTTAGATTTACTTTTTTTTTTCGTCTATTTTTTTTTTCTCCTTGGGATTTAAGAAAATTTTTCTAGTAAAACCGGCCATCTTTTGCTTGAAGAAGCAAATCGCTTTGGGAGATTTGAAGGATAAAAAAAAAACAACTGTAACCATGACGACAATGTAAAAGTAGTCCTATTGTCCAAAATATAAGAAGAACGAGTAGTTAAAATCAGAAGCGATTTTTTCTCGTTTTTTTTTTTATAACTAGTTCTGATTTTTTTTTTATTTTCTCTAAAAAAAACGTGCAACGAAGCATGTTTACGTGACGATACACGGAAACGAAATTAAATATTTTAAAGAGATTACTTTTACAGAATAAGCATTTTAATATTATTTTCATCTCTGCTTTCGGAAGTGCACTTCAAAATTTGTTTCTTTTTTTTTTTTGTTGTTTTTAAAGGAGAGTGAATCTTTATTGAAGAATAGCTGGATCAATACCGATAAAATACTATTAAATTGTTCTGTTGTTATGGTAGAATCGAAAGAATTTCGGTAAAAATATAAACTCGACTTTTATATGTAACAGTTAAAGATATTAATACAAAACTGAAGAATGTGTTAAACATAATAAAATGTTAACGTTTCAGAAATATCGAACGGTGACGATTTAATACATTTTAAATTAAATTTATTATTTTTAAATTTTTATAAAGAATACTGTCTGCACACTATGACACTTTACGTACGTGTAGTTGCATAAAAGGATATATGCATTTAGATGCAAATCAATTTAAGGATAAAGCTATAACCATATACACCTTTAAACTGATTTGCATGTAGAGGTACGTAAAGATTTTATGCATTCACATCGCTGTTATATATTTAAAATTCAAATGTGATATATAGTTAATGATCGAATGGCATCGTTGAATCAAAGATGCCATTCGATCATTAACTATTTTTTTTTTTTTTTTTTTGTCTTTTCCATTTGTAATATTTACACAATTGAACTAAGTCCATTAGTAAAATTGTAATTTGCATTATTGCTGCAGCATTAAAGCGATTTTTGTTTATTTCTTTTCTGCACCTGTTGCTAATGATAATGAAAAACAGATCAGAGAATCAATTATAGCAGCAAAAAAAAAAAAAGTAGCTCTGCATTCGCAAACGAGACTGATTTTCTCTATTTAATTATATATTCTTTCTGAATTATTTAATATACAATAATACACGTTTAGACATTAGCTCTATTACGTGCTCTGTTAGAAGATACGCGATTATGTAAGCAAATAGAGCAGTTATACATTCGAGTACGATGCAGTTCTACAAAGAAGACGCGTTTTTTTCTGTATATTTTATTTGCATAAACATACGAAAATGCGCAAAAAAGCTGAATAATAAAAAGACATTAACACATGTGACTAACGCATCAGTGGATAAATCAATAGAAAGACTTCATGCTGTTTTCTATTCCGTAAAGCTGGCATAGTAGAAAAATGATTGCAAAAAGGAGAAAAATCTTTTATTTTTTTCCCTTCCACCAAGTTTTTTGAAGATTTTTGTAATTAAATTTTATCCCAAATGCGATTTTCTTATTTTAAAACGATTTTATTAAAATTAATTAACAGATAATGAATGATGATAAAAACTCGATCACATGTTTTAAAGGAATAAATATGAACCGTTATTGTGATGATAATTTTCATTTTTTTTTTTTTTGTTAATTTACTATTATGAATCTTTGTAGATCAATAAGATATTTAGAAAACTCATAATAATTATAGATAAATTTTTGTTTTTTATATGGCTTACTGTTATTGATTTTTTAACTAAATCTAAAATAAATCTCTGGTATAATTTAATTTGCATATTAGTCTTCAGTATATCCAACTACTAATCATCTAAATATTAACTAAAGTATGTTTAACTATAAAAAGAGTATTCTTAAAATGGCTAACTGTTCTAAAATGTATTTTAGTTTAAAAACTTAATTTAAAAAAATTATTCTAGACTTAAGTATATTTTAAACTAGTCTACAGTTTTTATATTATTGATTAATGTTTAGAATAATCTGAATTATATGTAAAGAAGTGTTCACCTTTAGATTAGTCTCTTCTTTTAGATCAGTTTAGACTAATTTAGATTTTTTAAATCAGCATGCTTTAGATTAATCTTTAGATTTTTTAGATCAGTAGCCTATGTTTTAGATTTGTCTTTAGATTTTTTAAAATCAGTATGTTTAGAATAACCTTTAGATTTTTTTTTAGATCAAACAAGTGTTAGATTAGTTATTTAGTTTTGTTAGGTCAGTTAGCATTATATTAAAATTAGATTTTTTTAAACCAGTATACTTACCAGTTAGTAGAATAATTTTTAGATTTTTTTTTTTAGATAAGTTTGTTTTAGATTAATCTTTAGATTTTTTTTTTTATTAGTATATTTTAGATCAGTTTGTTTTATATCAGATTTTTTAGATCAGTAATTTTTTTTTTGGTAATCTTTTGAATTAATCTTTTAGATCAGTATGTTTAGATTGAGCTTTAGGTCTTTTTCAACATGTCGAAAACTAACAGCTTTCGAACTGTTGAAAAAGTTCTTATTGAATAAGTTCTTAAGAAATTCAAGAAATTGGGCGGAGTTTCGCTGTCATTCTATTACAGAACAAAATTTAATGTTAGTTTACGAGTTCCAATGAGGATTAAGAACAGCTTAAAGATGTCTCTAACACTTACCAATAAGATAACCAATCGGACAGAGTTACGTTCTTTAGAAGTTTCGTTAAGTTCTTTAATACTGTTTTATTATCTTTATCTATATTAATAATTCAAAAGAATTATTTGATAGGTTTCTCTTAACATTTAGAAAGTAGAAAATTGATAGTTTAACTACTACTTTTTCGTTATTCTCATAAATAACTCATTTAACTAAAATTGCGGATAAATCTTCTTCTCCATTACAAACGTACAAAACGACGAATTAATAAAGATAAATGGTCTTATCATCCTATTTCGTATCTTTTTTTTTGTATATAATTTTTTATAACTACCATTTTTCACAGTGTAATAATAATAACGTTATGAATCAATCATGCGATTGATCCCGAAGTAATATATTTAATAATTATTTGCATTTTGGATAATTTATCATCGTAAACATAAAAAATCGCACAATTTTTTACATATATATATATGAATTTCTCGATTGAATCTGCTGGCATAAATAAATTATCATGGCTATAATCTTAAAAAAAATCAGTAACCACGTCTGAAAAAGAATTAATGTTTACTTGTCAAAAAACTTAATGCAAAAAAATGCAATTTATAATTAAAAATTTTTTGTTTTTCGTCGAAAATATTAATTTTTAATTGCGCTTTTAATAATAATTTAAAATCACAATTATTATTATTTTTCCTTCGTTAAAACACAGAAATGGAAAAATTTCGTTTTTCTTGTTTATAAATAACAAAATGATGCAAGTAAATTAATATCTGGCAGCCATCTTTATTCATTAATTTGTTTGTAAAGCACAACAGAGGCGTAACAAGTGTTTTTCCTGATAATAGGAAACCACTTTGTGAACATGTAAAATAATAAAAAGCGAATGTTATTGATTAAAAATTCTTATGCAAATTAATCAACGAAGTATTAAGAACATAATTTAGTTTAATAATTCTAAATTTTGCCTCAAAACTTTACGAATGTTCTGAAGAGCTCTAGCATTATTATATAGATTTTTAATCACTAGAGAACTGCTTGTATTAAAGATAACTTCTGCTATACGATCGTTCATTGTTAGAGATGAAGTTTTGACAAGTAAATGCTTTGTCAGAGTTCTTAATTTACTCTCCATTATAGTAATCATAGTTTCAACGTTATTGCTTTCTTGGAAACAGCCTCGAAGGATGCCTTTTAACGGATTAATCTAGCCGTAATTATAAACAATAATAATAACAATAATCTGTTTTCTACTACATTAAATAATACAATTAAATTCCAGTTTTCCCAAATATTTACTGCTTTAATATTATTTAAAATCGAGAAATGCAATAGTTTGTGTTTAACTAAAGTGATTAGATTTTTCTGTACTTCACCTCGGGACACTCTAGATATTGAGGGATGTAGGAGGATGTAGAGCGTATAGGATGTAGAGTTGAACAAAATCCCCCCAAAAAACAATGAAAAAAGTAAATTATAAAAAAAATTGCAAAAAGAAAGCAGAAAGAGATAAAGAAACATAAACGTATATATTTTACTATTACTTTTATTACTTTTTCTTCAGATTGATTCATCCACAATGGTTATATTAGGATGACTATAATCTATGTATGATAAAAGTTGGGATGGAGACTTCTTCAGAAGTTAATTTTTTAAAATTAAATCTAGTCAATCATTTTGTTTAATTTTTTAGTATGAACTATTTACTTATAAGAAAAAATTGGGATAATCCGGGACATTTATTCAAAACCGAGACAAATCGGGGACATCTTTTCAAGCCGGGACAAAGACTGAAAAACCGGGATTGTCTCACCTAATCCGGGACGTCTGGTCACTAGTTTAACGTTTGATAGACTGTAACCATTTTTTTTTTTAAATCATGAATTCAATTTATTACACGCGGTGTTATTTTATACATCGTAATTCTGCTTTATGTAGAGATTTTTAACCTTTTTTTCTGCCTTTATATTCTTCACGTTAACAGTTGACAATGCGTTATAACGTTTTATTCGATTCATATTGAGTGGATAGGTTAAAAGTGCTGATGTTTCATTCCCCAAGAAGCAAACCGTATATTTTCAACTTCATTATATCCCACAGGAATATATATATGATGTGCTCGATCGAATGCTTTTCTTCAGTCCATTTGTAATATTGACATCTGTTTATTTTTTCTTTTTATGCCATCGCTTTATCCATTTCCCTTATGTTTTTCTTCACCGGTTTGCTTTGTCACAATTCAACCAACCATGTACTTTTTTTTTTTTTTTTTGGTAAGTTTACTAAAAATATTGTTATTTCCGCGCCAGAATAAATTTAATGCAGTTTTATACCTTCAAGTACGCAGTTGTTTATGCAATCTTTCTTCAATATATATGTATCCGAAGAACATATTATTATTATTTTTTTTTATATTTTAAACAGGTCAAAAATATTGATAACAACTTTTGTTTATCTCTTGTCACTGCTGCTGCTTATCTCTAACGTGGATTTTGATTTTTTAAAATATTGTTTTCTAAATTGCAGAATTGAAGTTTGGAAGTTTATCTTTTCTATTAACTAATTAAGATGGATTTTAAAGATAAATGTAACTTCATCTGATCATCGAAGTTGTTCTTATCTGTTCAAACAGAAATTTTAATCTTGTTTTTTTTTTGTAAAAACTAATCGACTGTTGTTAATTTAGAAGTTTCTCTTGATATTTTTTTTATTATTATTTCTACAAATATTCGACTAGAATAAAAAATAAGTTTCTTGGTGAAGATGTTTATCATTCTGTTGTTTCTTTCTTGTTCGTTTTATTCAGTCCATTTTTCAAAATATGATAGAAAAACATTATCAGAATTTTTATTGTTCCATTTAAAAATTTTGCAAAATCAACAAGTTTTATTAATTAACGTTTCGAATAATTATACTGTTTATATAGCAAAACTCATTAAAACTTGAAATAAAATTTATAAAAGTTAATATAAATGAATTCAAATATTTATTAATAATTTGTTAACACACAACAATATATTGAATGAGAATAAAAATCTTTATTCGGTTTTAATTAAATTTGCGTTCAAAACAAAAAATTCACCACTGAAAAAATTACAAAGAGAGAGAGAGAGAGAGAGAGAGAGAGAAAACAAATTTTGCTTTAATGTCGAAAAACTAAAATTAAATTTTACGAACTTAAACACACGACTCGCTTGTTAACGGCTTTGATTATTAATGCGACATAATTCTTGCATGTTTAGAGACTAATTTATAAATCTATCATTTAAAACAAAACCGATAAAGTCAGTTACAGTAAATGGATAAATCACTCGGCTTAGTTTTAATTAGTTTTGATTTACTAGTTAGCGTAAAAGCGAGTTATTACGTTTTTTTTTTTTTCTGTGTACCGGTATCATATTTTATATAGCAAAGTAAATAGAAACTTCTATAATCTTAACAAAATTTTAAGAAATCAATTTGTTTATTGCCTGGTGGAAAATTTTAATTCATCAGGTGTATTGGATGCATACAGAAGTTATTAAAAATTAGCCTGCATCGATCACAGAAGCAGAAAATTTTTAATTATAGATATTCTTCCTTTTTCGAGGAAAAATAAACATATAAACATCATTAAATATAAACGAAACGATATTGTTCAAAACAATAATAAATAAATTAAAATTTCATACTCATCGATGACCACTGATGTGGTTGTATGTATTTTGTATAAAAAATATGGTGTCATTATATGTATTTTGTATACAAAAAGTGATGTCGTTGAATGTATTTTGTATAAAAGATATGATGTCGTTGTATGTATTTTGTATACAAAAAATACTGTCGTTATATGTATTTTGTATACAAAAAGTAATGTCGTTATATGTATTTTATATACAAAACGTGATGTCATTGTATGTATTTTGTATACAAAAAGTGATGTCGTTGTATGTATTTCGCATGACATTTTTATCATTACTGTTACTTTATTATTCATTTAATAAATCTTAACCTTTATTTACAACAAAATGCGATTACAAAAACTTCATTAAAAGAAAATCATAATAATATATAACTTATATATTTCAATTTCTTAAATTATATCAGTGAAATTTATTTATTTAAAGTTTTCATTTGTACATAAAAAGTTAATTGATTTTAGCTATGTTTTAATATTATTTTAGCTGTTTAATTCTGATCAGAAACTAAATACTATAGACATATTTATTTGTATATGCGAAATATAAACAGAATTTATTATTTATAATTTTGATACATATTTCAAATTGCTAAATAATTTACGTGCAGCAGCGTATATTATACGGTTTATTCACTCCAATAAAAGAAGACGAGTTTATTTTTTCACATTTCTTATATATAGTCTATATATATGACGTATATACAGCTTTTCAATCCAAAAGTCAACACGCACATCATATTAAAGAAAGGATGGCGAACAATATAAAATTCATAAAACTCTCTGCCTCAGTACGTAGTCTTTCAATATATAGTTGTTGTTATTCGTATCAAAATCGTTCGAATTTCGATAAAAACTAGGAATTAACTATATAGATTTGTGTTTAAAGTTTCATTGTTTTAAAGTCTTTCTCTGTAGCTGTTTACTTTGTTCTGCAAACACGATGCTTATTTATTGAACGAAGTTTTGTGCTGTTAGTTAGCTGTAGATTTCTAAAAATTTTGTGTGATGTATCTTTATTCGTGCTGAGACGACCTCTAAACATTAACGTGCATCTCTAAATATATTCAATCCGTAAATAGTATGAAGAATGGCAATGCTATTTCAGACATTTATATGAATAATTACAACTCAAAAACGAGTATTTTATGACTGGTATTATATATAAAAATATCCGTGGTGCCTAATATAGCATTGGTGGAAGAAGGTCGTTAGCTATAAAATCCGTTATGCGAAGGAATAAAATGACTAAAAACAATTAAGCAAAGCAAGAAATAACTTTACTGTAGTTCACATTGTTTATTCTTTATATATATATATATACATCGATAGAGAAGTCTAGGAAATCCCTAGAAAAAGAAAAATAATCTGTTGTTCGTTAGTGAACGATTGGAGATTTTCGAAACGTAGTTTAATGAGATATTTTATTTTAGAACTACTACTACAGATTCTGTATCCAAAGAAGCTAAGAAACAAAAAAAAAATATATATATAAAAAAAAAGTTTGAAATAACAAGGAATTAATGTAATAGTATCTGCAGCATTATTATTCTAAATCCCTTTAAAATAGTGTATATAAAAAGAAAAAAAATGCCATTAATTAACAGTTAAATCTTTCGATTTTCTTGTGAATTTATAAGCATCCAAAATTATTATTATTATTCAAATTAAAAATTACAAAATGTAACATAAGTTCTCGAATTTAAACTTGGAATAATTTGTATGTAGTAACTGAAAATGGCTGAATTATAGACTCTAAACGTTACAGAATAAAATATTTCTGCTAACTAGAGCTTATTATGTATTAAATTATCATTAAAATAGTCTCGATTTAAGTAAAGAACAGATTAAATTAAAAATAGCATAACCAAATTCGATTAAATATATATATATATAAAACTTATCTAAAACCAATTATAAAAGTTCATTTCTTATTTAAAACCATGTACGTAAATATTGAAATTTTTATTTTAAATAAAAATTAAATCCTTTTAAATTATATTTTTTAAAATAATCATAAACGAACAAACTTAATTAAGATCGAAGAATCGATACTACTGTTTATTGGATTTTAAGTATTTTTAAAAATCGAAAATGCGACCAAATTCGATTCATTATCATTGACGTAATAATGAATTTCATCGAAATCGGATAATATTTACACGAATAACCGTTTTGACAGGCAGTTTTCCTGACAAATATGATCCAATATCGATCATTTTCAACACGCCTGGTTTCCTAGATGGGGGATCTGAATAACATTTGGGAATTTCATTCAAATTGGATACTATTGCCTCAAAATATGCGAATAAGTTCTCTCGTATTACGTCGGTAATATTGATCCCATAGCTATCGTTTTTGACAGTCCCGATTCCCTAATGGGTGCGAATACCATGAATGAATTCCATTCAAATCTGCTGATATTTACGCGAGTTATGGTGATGATGGACATGCAAACGGATAAATCTAATTCGCGTATACTTTTATACCACATTGGAACGAAAAAGATCAAAAAATGCGAATTTTGAAATATTATTTTATTTTTTTCTTCTTCTTCAACTGATTCAATAAGATGATGTTTCCTTGAGGAACTTTTAAAAACTAGAAAATTGATCCTCTTATATCTATAAAAATATAATCGGCACACAAAATATTATTTTCTTTCAATTGAAGAAATGGGATTAAATCTTTTAGTTTTTTGAATTTTTTTACGTATCAATAATTTAAGATATAAACTAATATTTTTTGTTATTTATTAATGTCACTAACGATTTTCATATATATATATATATATATATTTCATATCTATAAATATAATTATTTAGGAAATAATTGTTAAACTGAATATTACGATTGATTTAATTCTTTTAATTGTTAATCTTTGTTATGAAAAATTCATAAGATTATGCATTTTATAATTATTTTATTAATTAAACATCAATTTATAATATATATATTTATTCTGGTAAAGTATTAGTAAAAAATAAATAAAATCGATTTTTCTAAACATAAATACTGTATGTGGCTTTAAATATATCTCGCCATCTTGTGCTAAGAAATTTAACTATAATTAATTTAAATAGAAATTTTCCGTCTCTTTTATAATCCGAATAATAATAAATAAAATTATCAAACGGGTTTTGTACGGTGTCAGTTAATTTTAAATCTATGAAAACTTTAAAAATTTGTTTTTTGAGTATATTATATGCATCAAATGCTGTTTAATCAATGTATTCAAAAATGATTAATTTGTAGCAGTTTGCAATATAAATATATATGTTTAATTTTTTTAGATCATAATATAATGCCTCAGCTTGAGTTTTCTTTAATTTGAACGCTTTTTGAAGAAATTTCGATAACAGAAACATCGTTAAATAATCTGTATAATATGTGGAACATCGGCTCTCACCTGGGTTCTTGTGTCTGCTTTCTTTTCTCCCGGTTGGAGTCCTTTTTTCTTGTTTGTTTTCTGTTTGGGTTTTGATTCTCGCCTGGGGGCTTGAGTCTGCTTTCTTTTCTTTTGTTATATCTTCTAAACATCATAATTTTTTACACGCACAATGAAGGTTATCACACACAAAATACACATTTTAATAAATTATAAACCCACTTTTGGGTGTAGAAAAACACTTATAAACACAAACTTTTGGGCTCCTTGGTACTCTCTTGATAGTGGGAAAGGGTCCACTTATAGCTTTGACTTTTTACAAAAAAAAAAAAAAAATATGTGGAACATTATTGAAAAGAGTTTCAGAAATATGGAGCATCACTTAAGAGTACGGATATTATGTAAGTCAGTTTAAGTAATATGGAATATGAGAATATCGTTAGAATTATTTCAGTAATATAGAATATTGTTTAGACAACATTGTTCAAGAGAATTTCAATAATAAGCAGCAAATAATAATAATTTTAAGAATTTATTGGTCGATTGATTGCATGCAAGTTCAGATTTTTTGAAAAAATTGTGGTTTGCAGTTTATTATTGGAAGTCTTTTGAATTATGTTCAGAACGATGCTCCATATTATTCAGATACTTTTAATGATGTTCTATGTATTTATACTGTTTTCAATGATGAGCCATAATAGACAGAATCTTTAATGATGTTCCATATTTTTGAATCTAACGTTTTTCTGAACGAGGCTTCAAATTCAAACTGTTTAACGATGGTCTATAAACTATGCGCTTCATTATTCACATCACGAGGAGGACCTGTCTTGATGTGACGGAGTATTTGTACTGCTAACTTGTTAGTATTATGTCTCTCGTTTTCAGCCTGGCAGATACATTCAAAGTACAGTATCTGGATATATTAAGAGAATCACAAGCAAGTGCAAGGACATTTTACCAAAACGTCGTTGCATCTGACTGGTGAGTGTTCAGATATACGCCGATATATATCTGCACACGTAAACAGATAATGGCACTGCTTACCTGTAAGATGCGTCCGAATGAAAACCGTTCTTTTTAGATGTCTTATCTGGCTTTTAGTTGAGTAATTCACAGTATCCAAAAGGTCCTCTGGACAGCCAGGTGCCTAGAGATACTGCCCCCTTTCAGGACCTCAAGAGTCTGGTTGCTCTGAATACTCACAGAATGTGGGTGTTCTGCGGTTCGCTTTTCGAGCTTCATATCCCTACGAATCACGATTAGAATTATCCCGTATGCTTTTCGTGGAGTAAAAACTCACTAAAAGAGTTTCAAATCCCAAAGTGGCGTACCATCATGAAAGATTGAATGGCCGATGGATAAAAGCCTTAACGATATTTTTCCGAAAAATGACCAGATTCAAACCGAAGGGATTTGTCCTCTCTAGTCAATACGACCGTGGTGGAGGCTTATGATTCTCCTAAAAGATGTAACAAACCCCATAGACTTTATTCGAGTAGTATCGGCTATGCAAGACTCTCAAGTCCGGTCGACTAAAGATGTTGATCGATACTGTCCCCATGATGATATGTGGAGATCTTTTTTCAGCCATACGTATTTTGTATCGGATACAAAACGGATCATCAAGGAGCATACTTTTTGTAATGCTTCTGGTATGCTTCTAAGTTCTATAGGTTCCCCTGAAGGGAAAAATATGCTCCTTGACTGCTCTTCCCCATCGAGAGTTTTGTGTGAGGGCTGAGGATCTTGGTAAAAAAGATTTCATCTTGGATGTTAGTTAAGAAGCGTGTTCAAGTTCAGATCTCTTTCGGCCAGCTGATGGCGCGGTCACTCCACAGCGGACCCTTTCCTCTCGGAATTGTCTTTCTTACGGATTAACCTACAATTGCGAAAATTCGGAAGATTGTGTCCCTTGTGTCTTCGATTCGGGAGGTCCGGATTTGGTCCATCGTTCCACATTCTTCCGCAGTCTGGTTTTACCGAACTTTATTTTGTATATTTACCATTTCTTTTCTCTGTTGTGTTATATCATAATGTAATCTGTATTATTAGTATATATGTATTATTGTGTAATCCCTCTATAAAGTTTCGCGGCACAGAGTTAATAAAGGTTTTGGCAATTTATTGTGATATTCTCATTGCAACAAATAGAGCCGAAATTTAAAAGAAAAAACAAAATCTTTCAGGACGAGATTGTAGCAGCGGTTTCGTTGCATTGTGATACGTTCACGGAGAACTGATAGAGTGGCATATCCTTAATTTCGGCTGTGCAGATTCGCTCTATATGCCCTTCGTTTGTTGGACAAGGACATTATGCATGCCTGCGGTCAAGGACCAAGCTATGATTAAGATCGAATAACATCTCGCAATTATTTTCCTCTATAGTAGTTTATTTTGATTGAGCAGAATGGTTGCCTTTCTGTGTAAGTTTAGAATACAATGTGAATTTCATAATGAACTTCATTTTAAAGTTGCTGTCCAAACCATGTGCCTAATTATACAAATCTCTTTAATTATAATTTAAAAAAGATATTTTTACAAACTATTTTCTCTTAATAATGCTACATTTTCATTTTCTATTCAGCCATAATCTCTAAATAAAAATAGTTATGTTTAAATAAAATATTTGATTTCAAATATAATAATCAAATAATTTAAATGAATGAATATAAATAATTGGTTCCAAAAATTTTGGCCATTATTGATTGAATTCATTTATCGAGGTAAAATATAATACTGTATATACCAGCGTTCGGCAACTGTTTAGTACTGTTATGCCAAAGTAATGTTGCAAATCACTCAGCCTGCGACCCAAGGTCCACCATATTTTTATATATAACACCATTAAAACAAATTAGTCTGGTCTTGTACGTATTAACATGTTTCCGATACATTAAGTAACTATTCTATTCTTTGTAAATTATTCAATATTTTTAAATTCAATATTTTATAAATAGGAAGAAATACGCATATTATGTTTTGCAAAATTTAAGTTCTGAACACAATATTTTGAAATATTACTCTAAAATTAACATATATATATATTTTAAGACAGAAAATCCAATATTTTAACGAAAAAAAAACCAAATAATTCAAACATAAAACACGTTATTAAAATTTTAAGATAAGTAATAATTGATTATTATTGATCTGAGTCATTAATCAATTAATGGGACCCTTACCTTTGCGTTTCTGTTGGTTAATTGTTCAACACATCAGTGTGTATTTAGTCAATATCAGTTTCACACAGACTTCCGAATACACAGGCATTAGGTGACTTCTCTGTGGATTTAAAACAGCTTTTATATGTGAGAAAATTTGTTCGCATGTATAGTAAAAGTTGACAAGATAGCTTAACCAAAGCATATGCAACTTACTTCAAACAGGTGAATGCCTCAGGCATGTATGTCTGTAATTAAAGATGGAAGCTGACTTTTTGAAGCAATTTCCTTCGAAAGTTTTTTTTAAAAGAACTAAATGCTTCTATTTAATTAAAAATTCAATTTTTTTTTACAAGATTACATTGTATTTTAATTCATTCAGCGATCCATTGAAAATCGTTCCACGCGTTACGCTTGGCACGCATGCCGTAGGTGATCCCCTGCTGTATATCATAAATAATAAAATTCCATAATTTGCTTTTCAATTAAAAAATCAAATAATATTGCGTATGAATTAGATTTTGTTTGTTATCGGTCGAAGATAACTCTCAGTATTATCAACCCGATTTGAATAAAATTCACATACGTTGTTTAACCTAAATAGAGGATCATGATTGCCTATTTTATGGTTTAAATGGATTAAAAGGAATACTTTTGTTAGCTTCCTTATTATATTTTTTATTCTTTTTCAAATTGACTTTTGAAAAAAATAAAAAATGTAATAATGAAGAGGATCGTTTTGTCATTTTTGAAAGTTCCCGATTTTATCAAACAGATGCGAGACGGTATGCGAAAGTTTTCCATATCATTAGATTCGCAAAGTGCCAGCTGGAAGTCTACTTTGGGAACTGAACACGAATAAATAATGTTCGCCATTCTGAACTTAAGCGAAGAGTTGGTATTAAAAACAAAAGATAGATAACTTAAATTCTACTGAAGAAACTGAAACTTTAATAATAATAACATGAAATAATATACTAAATTAATATATTACTGAATTTTAAAGATACAAACAAGAAATTTAGAAAATCTAGAATAAAATTCAGCAAAGTGATATATACATATATGTTCAAGCTAAAATAAATTTCTACAAATTAAACTAGCAATACATTACTTATTTAATCTATCAAAATAAAGTTATCTCCAAGGAAATAATAATCAATACCAAAATCAACTTAAGTCTACTTAAATCAAATTATCTCCACACCAATACAAAAATGTAAGTCTACTGAACTGATCGATATACAAGAACTTCTCTTAGGTATTAAGCGTAATTTCGCTTGCACCGTACATCATTTCAATACTCTTCTTCTTCAGCATTAGATTTAGAATTCCATATGCTTAGATGATAGAGGAAGAACAATTGATTTAACCACGATGACACGAACAACAACAGTTGATAAAGTATTTAATTCGTTATTGTGGAGTAAGGAAATTTTCTTTCTACTTGTTTCTCACTAAATGCGTAAAATTCGTATATACAAAATAATGAAACTTGCATTATTTTGCTGATTGTCTACGTATGAACTTGAACGTACTTTGCAAACTATATATTATGTAACATTTCTTTATGTATTTATTATAATTATTTAAATTTTAATATATAATACGCTAAGTCATGCAAATGGATAGATTCATTATTTTCGAAGATATATATTTAATATAGAATTACAGCAAAATCTTGTTAATTCAAAGTGCTAGGGGATTAGAAATATGAATTTCAAAATAATACGATTTTTTTCAGAGAGCTTCGTTTTTAATGTGTACAATATTTTGTACATATTTCAACAATAAGTAAATCTTTATAATTTTTATAATTCGTGATATCTTATTTTTTACATAAAATGTGAAAATTAACAAAATTTAAGTTTACGGTTGACACTTCCGGCTTTCTCGAATTTACAAACGAAAATAATAACATTTTCTCTTTGTAACATCTCAGATTTTGTATATCCAAAGTATTGTTTTAGGAAAATCTTATATTAATTTTTATAAATTTATATTTTACAATGAATTTTGATGTTTCGTAAAAATAATGGAAATATGGGCTAAGTAAGCAATTGTGATTGAAAAGGAAAAATTAATTTTGTATCACTAGCATGAAAAAAAATTTCATTCGATGCTAGTAGAATTCATTACAATTTTGTCATCAAACTTTTTTCTTTAGCTAAATTTATAGTCGTATTTGCTTTGCTATAATTAATTCGATAACTAAACAAGTAAAAGATAAGATGTATCCTATAAACAGAAGGGCGAATGGACTTAAAAAATCTTCTATGGTTAACGGACGGAACTTGGAAGTTCTTTGTCTTTCAACGCTTTGTCGAAGGTTGTTAAATTTATCAACTATTCCAGACTGAAATAATCGAGATAATCTGCAATAAAAATAATAAAAAAATAGATTAAGTTGGATTAAATACGGAATTCATATTGTTTCTTTTATGAAACTTAATAAAGTAATTTATCTGTGCATAGTGTGTGCAAATATTTAAAAATTTTAGTCAGAGAAAAATTATAAATCATCATATAAGGCTGATAAATTTAACGAATGACTGCTAAGATAGAAATTCTTCTTTAGCCAGTATCTAAAAATACCTAATATTTATTCCATACAAATATAATTATTAATCATCTGCATTTTTTATTAAAATAGCATAACTATAGTGTGTTTCACTTGAGCATCGGTCTGACTTAGCAACTGAAAATCTTATAAACGTCCACAGAGCGAAATAGTTACCTTTTAAATAGAATATTGCCGAATACAAAACCCTCACCAATATTGTTAATTCCTTCATAGAGCATTAATAATGTAAAAAAAAAAAAACAAAATGAAAGAATTAAAACTAATGACGGTAGACGAGATTATAGTATAATTCAATATGGCGTCTCGCTATGTGAATTCAAACTTCAGAGGAAAAGTGTTCCTTAGTGAAACGAAGCGAGTTGTACTTAACGTTTATAGCAAATTAATAGAAAAACGTCCACATAAGTCAGTAAGACACATCTTTGATTTGGTAACGGAGTTAACTGGTGTCTGGGTAACGACAATTTTCAAAATTTAATTACCTTACCAAAATAATTGCTGAGTAATTTCTAAATACTCGTAATTATAAAAGTTATTAAACCTATCAAAAATACGTAAAAGTTTTTAAACAAAATACGATTAACATTCGCGTATAATAATTCCTATTTATATATTAAAATATTTATTGGCGGAAGAACACACTTTTGTTTGTTAGGTGCCCTAAGCCACATGGTGACATCATTTCGTGACGTCAGACCGATGTTAAGGTGAAACAGACTATAGCTAAATAGTTAAAATATCACACTTTAATATAAAGTTCTTACTTCCTTGATGTATATTTCTACCTGAAATCATATTTTGCAAAACATTTGTACCAAGTATAATTATTTAAGCGAATGCCAAACATTCGTAGGTGTTTGAACTTTCTTGAGGATTGTCAACGCCTAAATTCTAATCGATTATTTTGATGATCAAATGCACCCTTTAGAAAAAAAATTAGAAGTCCTATTTTTACTATATAATTTTCTAAATTCTATATTGCTAAAATCATTGGGACAAACCGGAATTTATGGGGAATGAATGAAACTCAATTATCCACTTACACCCTCTAATACATCTTTTATAGGTCACAGACGCTCATTAGATATCATTAATATTATACTCTGAAAAATTATTGCGTGAATTACAAATTTCATATAATTTTTGCTTTGTTTACATAGAATGTCAACATGTATCACAACATGGTGCAGTCCAAAACAATAAAATTATTTAAAATTGCAATAGAATGAATAATTTTGTACAATTCGTTAATCTTTGTGTTATTTTTTGTTTCATTTGCCTATTTTAAATATTATTTTATGAATAGTTGCAGATAACTTTTCTTTTGGGAAAAAATAGAACTGGTTGTTAATTATTTTGAATACACCACTATGTAAATTTTAAAGAATCAATATGTGATACAATAGCATTTTTTGTTGCAAATTTTAGTCGTAACTTCATAATATGTTAAAGCGTTTCAATACATCTTCAATGTGTCGTAATGTACTATGTCTTGTTTAAATATGCCAAACGTGTCAATGTGTCGGCGAGCTTGTTTCTGTATAGAGCATGAGAATATTATTCACATTGTGGATAGTTTTGATGATGTATGCGAGTATTATCCACACTGTGGATAATACTCGCATATATCATCAAGACTATCATCGCATGCATCATCAAGGCTATCCACAACAACATGCATCATCAAGACTATCCATATCGCATGCAACATAAGACTATCGCAAACTTTGTGGATTCCAGAAAGCTTCATGATAGTCTTATGTTATGGATTTCAAAATTATCTGGATTTCAAATATTTAAGAAAAAAAATGAAATTATCTATAAAATAAATAATTAAAAATGCAATAAAATGCATAAATTAAATATTTCCTAATAAATATCTTTTTTATATTCCCGACAGTAGATTGCTTCCCATGGTAAAGTGATTACACTTTATTTTGGAAAAATGAATCCTTTAAGATAGCAAAATCCTCCGTATTTGATGCTGGGTTCTCAGAATTGTAAAATAATCCGGAATTAAACGCGGAAAGGAGAAAAATCATCTGGAATTGTACACGGTACCCTAAATGGTAAGCTATTGCTATACTATTTTTTAAATAAAACAAAAAAAGCATTTATAGCCAATCTGCTATGAAAATATCCAAATTTGGAATATCCTAAGGACCATGGTAAGATCGGAACAAAGATTAATGATTAATTCTAATCTAGATTTAGAATTTGTCATAAATTGAATGAGCGTAAGTCAAAGACTAACTGTATATTATGCGTAGAAAGTAAATTTTTGTTTGTTGGAGAAAAACAATTTTATATTAAATACCAAACCGTTACGCATGCTGCTTGAAAAACTTTAGTATCAGAATAAAAAATAAATATGAAAGCAATTTAAATATTTATTCATTTCTCCTCCTATAATTATACATTACTGCATTATTTCAACTTATTTAGGGACTTACAATTCTCATGATATTATTAAACGTAAAGTATGTTTTATGTTTTCCGTCTTGAACTAAATCTTCAGATATATTCTATGAGTTATCTTCTAATCTGTAAACTATAATTTATCATTTATGATTGTGCAGAATTTAAATTAATTCCATTAAATAAAAATTTGCTTAGTTATCTTATTTGCCTTTTAAATATGCAGAATTGTAGCACTGCCATCAGTTTTAAATATTTGTAATTATCAATTTGAAAATACATAAGCAATTTAAAATATTGTTATTAACAACACAATTTTCGTTTAGAGATAACTGAACTATTATATTTCAGAATTAATTCGATATATTTATGTGCTATTTTTTCTTAATATTGTATTCGTTAACTTTGTTCATTTAAGGATCTCGCTCTTAATTGGATTTAAATTAATGAGAATAAAGTGCAATATTATAAATGATTCCATATGCAAATAATTACGTTTTTAAATTTAATTAATATTTCCTATTACATATATTACCTGGGATAGGAATATTAACGTTATTACGCTGTTTCAAGATGACATCAATAACAAATTTCCTATATTACAAGCTGTGCTGTAATCAAGATGATATCAACAACACATTAATATTATAGATGAAAATTTAAAAGTGGCGATCACTCACTTTTGAATCAAATCACAGATGATCGAACTGCAGAAACTCATCTAGATGATGTTTCAATTAATCTAACTGCATCGGCTATTTAATAATAAAGAACGTTGTTTATTGAGGTTTTCCATAATAAATTGGAAATTTTTTATATATTTATGGAAATCATAAAGTTTCTCTTACAAATCATGAAATAATGATTATGATCATGACATGATCATGAAATAATATCAGTTAACTTTATAGTCTCATATACAAGGTATCTATAACTAAAGTTCAGCTATTCCGAGTTATCTACAGCAATAACTATTGACCTGAAGGACAAAATATTTTCAAGACATCTTAATGAAGCTATGAGATAGATACTTATTGGAAAAAAATCTAGTTGAAAAATCACCATTAAAGGGCGTATCATAACTTTATTCAGAAAATAATAATGAATTACAACAGTGATCAATATAATCAGAGCAATACATGATAAGAATCCAGATGGTAGCAGACAATGATGGTCATCATTTGTCTGCTACCATCTGGATTCTTAAAATTGGACCGTTGACATGCTCCGTCACTGGACAACAGAGATCTATATAATCAGAGCAAAAGATGCTCAATATG
>WUQG02198200.1:0-22001 GCA_011317285.2 Androctonus mauritanicus
CCGAGTGCTAAGGCTGTCAGTGTGCCACACAGGAGGACCAGAGTTTGCGTCCCGGGTCTAGTAACTCCTGAAAAATTTTTTCGGAGTGCTGGGCCCGGCCCGGCGATCCCCGTCCTTCATCATCTGACCTCCCTCCACAGGTGTGGATGCAGCCCGTGATTGGAACTGACCTCGCCCCTTAGTAATTTCTCTGATTGGAAAGGGGTATAAAACTGAAGTTTTTTTTTTTTAATATGAAGATATAACAAACAATTTTGGAAAAATCTAATCGTCTATTTTCGAACATGTCCATTATTTTGGAATGGTTAAGTATGCGGTATTATAGTGTATGATATTAAAATCATCTTCGACGGTATAATTATTAAATTAAATTTATCAAATAATTCAATAGTTATTAAGAAGAATGTCAGGAGTTTGAAAGGCCGCCATTTTTAAATGGTTGAAACTTTAGGCAGTAACGCATTTTTATCACTTGAGGTTACTAAGAGTTAAAGGATTTCAGGACTCCAATGTTGAATTATATATCCAATTTAATATAAGAATTCACAATTTTTGATGCCCCTAAAAATTTAAGATTCTAAGCCCGCGTTTAGTGCGCCTAATGGTAAACGCACTCCTGGTTGTATGATTTCTCTTAATCTTATTTCAAAGTCATTTTAATAACTGATTCCCCTATTGAATTTATAAAAATTAAGTAGTTTAAAAATTATTAGGAAAAAATCCCGGAATTTGAACGTTCCTCCTTTCAAAATGAAAGAAAATAAAGCGTTAATTAATATGTAATCATGATTATCTTCTAAGGATTGACCTTCCTACTACATTCATAATAATTCAATAATTAGCTCAAGATTTATTAAGAGAAATCTCAAAATCTCAAAAGTTTGAATGTTCACAATTTTTTAATTTGTGAACATTCAAACTATTTCTCTTAATAAATCTTGAACTAATTATTGGATTATTATGAATGTAGCAAGAAAGTCAAGCCTTAGAAGAAAAGCATAATTATATATTAATTAACGCTTTATTTTCTTTCATTTTGAAAGAAGGGAGAAAATCCATATTCTGAGATTTCTATCTAACAATTCAAACTACTTGATTTTTATAATGTTTTAGTGTTTAATAATTAAAGTTAAAATTTGCGGTTCCGAGATGACTTTTAAAGGAAGAATATTCCTACTGAATTTGACAGTTTACACATGAAAATTTATTAATTAGAAAATTACCGTATTCAAAAATTATTGGTAATATAAAAATGAAAACAGACATTATATTGATTTCTTCTCTTCCAATAATAGACTAGAAACGATATCGTGCACTATTCAACTGTATCTTAATTGGGAATATGTTTTTTAGGTTCATAACAAGAACTTTAAGAATCCATAATGATCAACCTAATATGAAACTTTATCAATTGATTAAACGTCAATTTTATATTAGTTTATGGCATATAAACAACATCTTTCAGTTAATGAAAGATATTGTTTATATTATTAAAACAGGAATGAATTCAAAAGATTTTGTTTCATGCTTTTAAATTTCTTGAAAGTTTTCGTTTTTTTTTTAAGTTTGTACCACATTCTATCAAATAGTGGGTTCAAGTGAGAAAATATTATAATGGAGCAGCCTGATCGAATTTGTGAGTTTGCTGGACCGATAGACTCGGTAAAATATGAGTTTTCGTATATACTGTATGTCTACGATGATTGATTCTCTATCAAACCCTTTAAAAGTAGCTGTTTTCAAGATTAATATATGCTATAAATAAATTCATTAATATTAGTGATATAAGAACAGAAAAAAATAAGTAGCGTAATTGCTATCGAAGCACGGTATACAATATATTAGGTTATTTTTCCATCTTTTAGAATATAGTATGTCAATCAGCTAGAAATGTCTGCTTGTCATTCTCATGAAATTCTAAATTAAGTCGAATTATATAACAAAAAAGATTTATAACTACTAACTCGCATTTAGAATATCTTTGTTACAATTTCTTCCAATGGATTTTTGCTTAAAATATCGGCCATTTCAGAGAATTATATTAACCAACTGACAATTGCTGATTGATGATAGATAGCGTGTAGCATGTATTATTCGGATAGTTTTCTAGTCTTAAATCAAGAGAAAATTTTCTTCTTATGAAATTTTAATCACTCAATTAGATTATGCATTAATTTTTAAAGCCGATTTCTATTTATCTACATGAATTGAAAAAAAAATCTATCTCAAATATGGTATTCGTAGAGAAAATATGAATTTATCCAAGTCACATTGATGACACGGATAAAGTTGAATAGATAAAAGCTCTAAGAGAATGATGCCAGATATGGAAATTATGACTGAAGAAAAGTTAGGATGCGTCTATATTTCGTAAAGAAGACAAAAAAAAAAAAAAAGGTAACATTTCGTCTGAAGACATTTATATTATATATGCAGACCAGTAAAGCCATTTTTCTCCATTCTGAAAGGAATAGAAATAAATATCATTTTTGAATGGCTCTTGTTTCTTGGCATCTTTATCCATCCGTCTCTTCAATTAGTATGAGTTAATAATATGATCATTAAAATTTGTTACTGTATTTAAAATAATGTACGGTTCAAGTAAAAAAAAATCGTGTCTTATTGCTAATTTATAACTCTTCTTTTTAGTTAAAATAACAATTTATATTAATCATACTAATATTTTAAATATTCTACATAAGAAGTAAATTTCCTGTTTCAGCACATTAAATATTACTAAAAATTTAATGCACTGAAAAACAGATTTAAATTGAACTGCTCTTTCTCCGTTTAAATCTATCCCAAAATAGAAAAAAGAATCAATATTTTTAAGTATGAACTTTCATCTAAAGTCATTTGCAAAGACAGTATTAATATATTCTTTCTGTACTACTTCAACTAATGTAACTATGATAAGAAAGAATAAATTGCCTTCAGTCTCAGTAGACTAAATTTTATATTAAGAGAACCTATCAAAAGTATTTAGATTGGAAAAGTAGTAAACCATCTCTGATGTGGCTATTTTAATATGGGATCAGTCTTCTGAGACTGAAGGCAATTTATTCCTTATTATTATAGATCGATCATTTAGAACAGATAACTAAAACTTTCTGCTTATTTAACCAAAGTGATTTAAGTAAAAACAAAATTTATTATTCTTTTAAATATAAATATGATAAAAATGATTATTTTAATTGAAAAATCATCTCATATTAAAACAGTAATCAAGTGTTTATAAGAAAAAATAAATTCAATCAATATATCTGATGAATATGTTTCATACAGATTACTTTCAAATGCGTATCATTTTATAAAATTAAGATGGATAAAATCGAATTTGACATAAATTATTTTGGTTTTCTTATATCTATAATTCTATATAATATAAATATCAAATAAAGTAGCAATTTTTTAATAAAAATCTAAGCAATCGACCTCATAATTACAACCAATACATCTCTAAAGAATGCAATCTTTGAAAAAATTTTTAAGTAATAAAATATCTTTTTTTTTCCTTCTTCTTTTTTTAATAAAATGGAAAGAAATTTCCCCAAATTACGTTTTCTATAAGTACACGCATAAAATATTTCAAACGAGTATTTTGCTCGACAAATTTTCTTTCGGCATTACTGCATTATTATTATCCACAAATAGATTTTTAATGCTGGTTGAAATTATTCTAGTAATAGTTGTATTCCTTCGATCTGTTAATGTAGATCGATTTCGATGGGAAACAAGTTTAAAGTGTGACCTTTTAGTTATTGTTATTTAAAAGTAATTTTCATCGCGGTTGACATTAACAGTCGCTTTTAATAATATAGTAGCACTGCTCGAAAAAGAAAAAAAATATTATATCATGTTAAGTAAAAATACGTTTCAAAATTTCCATTTCCTGAGTGTACTCATGAAAAATAGATTTAGTAAAGTTTAATTTTAAGGAAATGATATTTTTATACCTTGGCAGCTCTTGTAGATACATCAGTTGCAAGTTGTGTATTTATAAGAATTTAAATTGCTTTTATTATTTTACGGTTCATTTAAATAAAGTTTGACATTTATTAGCTATTGGACATCAATCTATTTATATTTTTTTTTCTTTCTTTTTTTAATATATGTAGTGGAAATATTTGTATCACTATATCCAATGATATATTCAGTCGTTTCCCAGCATTTCCGTACGAATGAATAAATTATTTCAGATGTTGATTTATCTCAATTATTTTGATTTAAAATTCGTTCATATGAAATTTATTATTATTATTATTATTATTTAGCTATCAGATTTCACTCAACTGACGATATTTATGCCTGAAAAATTTAAATTTTGTTAAAACATTTTATTTATCACAGTGAGCTTATTCTCATCTAATGAAGTCTTTTCTAGCCTATAAATACGACATTTAATAAATGAAAAATTTTCAGTTGATTATAAATTATTTACATAGCCAGCAGGAAAGTTACAGAAAATTAACACTTTGCGATCAATAATTAATTAAAAAAAAGAAAGTAAAAAAAAAAATATGATTAATTTTAAAAGAATAAGGAAATTAATTCTATTTTACTGCTGAGTATTGATTTTGTTCAAAGTTAAATTTATAAGGTTTTTATTATTATTTTTTTAATATATTAATAGGTTTAACAATCTAATTTTCTCTCAGATTTAAATGACGAACCAAATTTCATTCAATAAACTTTATTGAAGAGTGCTTTATTTATTTTATCGACTATTTTTAGCAAGTTTATGTAATAAAGAGACAAGAAGTTATTTGTTTGGATTGTATATGAAATATAGGCTAAATAAATAAATAAATTTTATATTTATTTGGTCTGAATGAATTTCTTCCTTTTTTTTACAAATTACAATAGAAATGTGTTTTTGAAAAAGTTTTTCATTTAAAATGAGAGCATCTACAGTATTAATTTTTGTCGTGTTGTTGTTTGCACAAAGTGACAAAAGCCATGCTATAGTCTAATTTCTATGGAACTAATAGTATAATATTGCTAATTTTTTTCGAATTATCTAATTTTTAATTAATTTCGACGAAATTTTTTATTATTTATATTTAAAATGTTGTTTATTTAACACAAATTTAAACAGAATGCATTTAAATAATTTGTTTTGAATATCCTGCATACATATATTACAAATTATCATTATACGTGTTATGTTATTAAATTACGTTTAATAATATTTACATTAAAATATTTCCTTTTCTGGTAAATTTTAATTTGATTAAAATATTTAATTTAATGATAAATTAATAAAATTAATTAAAAATATTTAATTGGGCCCAGGTTATGCAGTATTGGGAAAATCGTGTATCCTAACCCGGCTGTAAACTGCGTAACAAAGCCAAAAATCTCCTTTTTTTTTTCAAATGATAACATATGTCTTGTTCATCAACAAATGACGAAAATAAATTTATATTCAATGTAAAGTATTTTACTTTACATTGAATATAAGTTTATTTTTATCGGTGACAAAAGCTTTCGAAGAGCTTTAGAGACAGTTCAGTCGGTATCCCGCATCTGGAGCAGAATATCTTTCAATAGAAAGACTGTTGTATGTTATTGACCTCTATCCAAAATTTAAATTTTGAACAGAAATCGATAATAATTCTCCAATCAAACTGAAAGCGTTTAATAAATAATTGCCGTTCTCAAAGACACGAAAAATTATTTTATATACAGTATCTTAACTAATATAAAGAATCTTAATTTACCGGAAAGTTTCGAAAATTTCGCTAGATGAAATTTTAATAATCAGAGAACTTAATTAAGCAACACTTTGTGAAATTAAAATCGTTTATTCTAATATTCGGTATATAAATTTAAAATTTCGCTTTATATCTTGTTCAAGTTAGGCATTTAATGACATTAAGTCAGCTCCAATGCTATCTTCACGGATGCATTAATTTATTTATAAACTTCAGATTAATTTACAACAAAAGATCATATATCTTATATTCTTCTACCAGGACTGTTAAATTGGAAGGAATATATAATGACTTGAAATTTTAGACATCAATGATAAGCTTGATTACTTATTAAATTTTCTGATTTTGCAGAAATTTTTATCGAAAATAATTAAATAGAATTTTTAACTTTTAAATATTCTTGTCTGTATCTTATTCTGATCAATAATTATCGAAAAATTTGGTTAAAAATAATAATTATTATAAATTTATAAAACATTTGAATATATATATATTTTTTCTGTCTGGATGCGGCTTGTTCGGTAAATTGTTTGTGCAATGAACAAGAATTGTTTATGGGCATTCGACCATGTTGGAATTTAGCCGTCAATCTTGTAGACACGGTTTTTAGATGATCTCGGAATCCAAATCTTACACGAAAGAAATGTTGCGGAGTGAATAATGGTGTATAGTCGATGGAATGAATAGATGCCTATGATTAAAACAGCATTTCATTCATTGCTGCATATTTATCCTTATTTAAAATCATCGTGTAATCATAGATTCGCGGATGGTGCATCGCTGATTGATAAAATTTAAAAAAATCATTTAGACTTATTAATTAGAGAATATTTCTCGTTAAAGAAGCATTTCTGTATTATTTTTTGCGATAACCAACGTTTCTTTAAAAAGAAATTCGTCTTACAGTATCACTCGTAAATTTTAAAACTGTGAGTGTTTTTTTAATTTTTTAAATAATTTATTTAATTTTTTAACAACAGGTGGAGCCACTAACTACTAGTTGAACAATTTTTTTTTATTATTATTATTTTAAAGTTAGGCAGAAAATAAATAAATAACTATAATTTGATGAATTTAAAATTTTTGAGAACCGAAGGTTTTTGAATTTATGTATGCCATTGGAATAAATCAATAAATTACCGTTATTTATTGCTGCATGTGAGACATAAATCGTTTCGTATTGCATTATCTTTGGAGTGGAAAAATTTATTGATATTCACTCCTTGTTAAAAAGTAAACAAAATAGTTACGCGATAAAAAATGAGATATGAAGTATAAATACCGAAGACAGCGATAAAATTCTATAAACGCCTTTTTTATAACAACAACATGCTTATATTCAAACAACAATCCATCAATATATAAACACCGGATAATAACTGAAGTTATAAAAATCATCTTATTATAGTTATCTATTTTTATATCGTTTAAGGCTAAGTTAGATCACAACATATATATATATATATATTTATATCTCTCTCCTCGTCTACGTTTGCACTCCAGCGTTACGTTTTATCACCAAACTTTTCCTTGGATAAGTTATCGGTTAAAGTGCGTAGTATGACGTGTGAACAGACAGTTTTGCCTCAGGAAGAACTGTGCGGAAGTTGTATGATCTAGATGTATGAAAAGCGATGGGTTGCCAGCCAAAAACGCAAGATCGATTTTGTGTATAAACTTTTAGAACCTTGCTCTTTCTATGTCCAGTTTACAGCTCCATTATCTGGAAATTCCAAAGACAGCTGTTACTTGTAACGGTGAATATTATTTCACAGGATCAGCTATCATCATAAAAATAAAATTTCTACAACATACTAGCTGTTTATAGCCAAATCTTTCTTGAAAACTCGTAGATTTTTCTTTATTATAAAATTATTTTTTCGCTCCAAAATTTTATTCCTCATTAAGAGAGATTAGGTAGATAAAAATATTATTTCTTACGGTTTAAATAAATTGAAAATTTTTATAACTAAAGTTCTATTACTTACTATTTAACGATTTCTTAATTTATTTTATTTTATTTTATTTTTTTTAAATGCATATAAATATTTAAAACAAACATTTAAAAAAAAATAAATTCACAACGGTAGTATTATATTTACAGCTTATTACAATAATTAATACAGAACTAAATTGGAGAGAAACAGAGATTTGCTTTTAATTGAGAGAATTACTACAAACAGAATTCCTATTTTAAACAATTGATAATCAACCGAATTAAGAGGATATTAATAAATCCTAACTTTAACTAACAGTAGAATTAATTTTGAATTATAATTAGTTACATCAGTAAATAGATAAGTCGGAACAAACCATAACATAATAGCCAAATTAATGGGGATCACTGAATTGAGTAAACTTTGTAGCTGAAACGAAAATAGAATATGTTAATGTTAGGCGTGATTTATCTGAATTTTACTATTTTTAAAAAAAATAAAAAAATAAAAATAATGCAGCTTAATGAACGAATTGCGTTATTCAGATACGTAGAAAGAGGTATAACTCACCCATCAGAAAAACTCTTTTATAACTGTAACCTTTCGAACGAAATATAAGAATCGATTGAGTTATATCTATGGACTATACGTGTTCTTCGACTGAGGTCAATGTTCTACTTCCACAAATAATTTCTTTTCAATCTTACATTATGAGCTGTCCAATTTAATTCTTAATTTCTGTTCTTCGTATCGTTATATCAGAAATGAGTCAATGTGTCATAAATTCGAATTTAATTTTTTTTTTTCGGTTATTTTCTTCTGGCATCGTTCCAATGTAAGTGAAATTAAAGAATATTGAAGAGATAAGAAAAGACTATTTTTGATTAGTGGCATTTCATATTTATTATAATTATCCAAAATGATAAAAACGTAAATTTACGAGGCATAAATGATATGCTTATTGATTTCTCGACACTGACTATTCAAATTTAATAAAATAACCTGGAAATTTTAGAGAGGTTGGACGTTTTTCAAAGTGATAGCAGAAACATCAAACAGTTTACTCGTAAAAATGTCGGATATTCATTTTATCAGTAAAATAATTTTAACTCCCCGTAAGCGTACAGTAGACACGCATTATGACGCTTCATTAATCATGTTACAACCATTCTGGTAATAGATAATAAATTACATTCATTAGTCAACTTAAACATAATTTAATACATAGCCTAACTTATTAAATGTATATAACATAGTCGAATCTTATTCTCATTGACAAAGCAAAAAAAAATTATGAGTGGAAGAGATTACTAGCGACCGAACATAATCAACTAAATGTTTACATCTAATTAATTTAAAAGCTATTAAATTTGTTTGGTCAAAAATAAAGTATTTTTGGAACATTATTATTAAATTTCTCGAATAAATATATTATCAATCGCTTACACACAGTTGAAGGAATTGAACAGGCTTTCTATGTAGAAAAGCCCTGGAGGGTAGATCCATCGAATTTACACCGATCCATAGAGAAAGGAAGATTTCCTCTGGTGACATCAGCAAAACGTGACAGAATAAACCACACCTGAAGGGAAAATTGAAAATTTCTATCCCTTCTGAGCATTTGGACAACAATTGAATAAAAAAAATTTTTTCCATAATTACATTTAATATTTTTATATTTCTTTAATTTTTTTTAATGGTTAGTTTAAAATTATTTTCGGTTTCCAGAATATTCATAATTATTCTTGATTTTATAAAAAGAATTTTTACAGGATTATAATTGAGGATGAAGAGAGTAATTGTTAACTGTGTCAAGTATATTTAGTTAAAAGATAAGATTGTTAATGTTTATATTAAAACTTTAATCTTGTTTCAAATTCAATTAATTCTTCTTCCCCACTGGAACTCGGCCAAATGGGTTCAAGATTGAGTTAAAGTAAATGAATAAGCAATTTTGATACAGTTGAAGTTTTCTTTTCTTACGTTTTCAGTTTAGAAAATCATCCCTTAATTTCTAAAAGCTACTTTTATTTTTGTTTAAATTGAAAATATGCAAGAGACTTTTATCAATCTGAATTTATTAATTTCCTTTGTAGGCGATAGTAATCTCCCTAAGAGATCAAGTAAACAGTGAACTAACTGTATAATTAATTCGATAATTGAATATAAAATAATTAATTCAAATATTCTTCGCAACAATTTTATTATTTCTTTTTTTACTGAATTTAGTTGAAAGAAAGCATAATGAAGTAATTATAATATTTAAATCCTTTTTAATAAAATAAATTAGTGAAATCAAATAAACAATTTTAAATTAAACTCAAAATTTATCTTCTTTAAAATATAACAAAAGGTTAATATTTAATATTATCGAAATTACTAATTATCAAACTTTTGTTCTTAATTTTTGTTGTTTTAACTTTCGAATAATTACTACTATTACTACCCCAGTTGCCATTTTTGGAATGCAAACTCAATCTATCTTTTCCATTATCGAAATGTAGTTTATAATAAAAATAGACAGCTGAATTCATCACAGTTATGAATAATAATCGCGAAGATATTATTCTTTTGAAACTTCTAAAATTTCATAAAATATTGGGTGCCATAACAGATAAAACGAAGAACGATAATATATTTTTTCGCTTTCCAATATCTACCCATTGTAGCTGTGTTTCCAAATGTAATAAAAGCTTTTAAATGCATAAATATAAACGATAAGAGAAACGAATTCTGAATAGTATCTTATAATAATAATATTCGATCATTTAACATCATAACATAATCACAGTTAACAGAATGCTCATCACTGGATGATCAAATTTGAGTATTACACTTGATAATTACGAATGGATATTGACGAATAAAAACTGGATGCCCCTGAAAAATTAAAATCGACATTAAAAGTGTTTTATTATCGTTATAGACATTTGAATTCGATCTATATATTCACACAGCAGTATAAATATTATGATAACTCACAATATTTCATTATTTATAGAGTAATAAAGACAAATTTTATTATTATTATTATTTATGATAATGTTCAAATTATTTTATTATTAATATTTTTATAGTTTAATATTCATTTTCTAGCAAACGAAGAAGGGATAAATGTATTAATAGATTAATTCCCATCCAGCAAAGTAAATTGCTACAGATGAGTACAAATGCCATCGAAGCAATCAATAAATAAAAAATTTATGCAAGCGAAGTAGCATCTGGCACCACTCTGAAATATTTATTTTTCTTATAAAAAAATATTATAAAATAAATGTTATTTTATAAGAAAATACGATAAATAATAATAAAATGTCAACGAAAATTTGAAATGCTCTTTTCGAAATATTTATAGATTGACTAAACTTCGTAATTTGAAATTTTAAAACTTTTGATTACTAAAACATATCTTAAACATTTCAATTTTTAAGAGAAGAGATATTTCTTTATTAATAGAATGGCAAAGTGTAAACTTTCATTAAATACTTTATTTTCAAAAAAATATTTAATGAATCTAAGTAGATTTTGAAAATTAAATAAAAATCTGTCAGAATTTCATTTTTAATTATAATTTGTTAAAGCATAATTCTCACTGTCCAATTAATTAAATTTAATTTGAATTTTTTTTAAACTGAAAAAAATATATATTCAATTACAGATAGTTTCTTTACTGTTTCAAATAATAGAAAGTTACCTTCAGAATTGAAATTTTTTTTAATACTTTATATTTGTAATTAAAAAGTTCGCTACAATTTAATATAAAATTTCGTAAAACACAATTTTTTCAAATCATTTGTGCCAGTATAATAAGACAATATTCCCTATCCAGAATAATAACGTAATTAAATTTGATTTTATATATATATTTAATATTATTATTTGTTTTGAAATGAAAATTCAACTTTGTATTATTTATATAATTCTTATACATGTAATAATTTAATCATTTTTGAACATTCAATTTTATCTAGATATGTAGATATGGTAATTTTTTGCCATTATAAAAAAATAATCTCTTTTGAAATATTAATAGAAGATTTTTAAACATTCGGCATACTTTTAATACCTAAGAGAAAATGTGTTAATATGAAAAAAAAAAAAAAAAAACATTAATTCTCAGATTTTTAAAGATCAGTTTGTTGAAAGAAATGTGTAAAAATCTAATATTAATAATATTAAAGAATAAAAATTTAATTAAATTTATTTTAACGCATTTTGAATGGATTCTGTTTAAATAAATTTTTAATACAGTTTCTGTATTGAGTTCTTAATAATTATATTTTTAATCAGGATTTAAATATTTATAGAAATATTTCATATTTTAATTTTATTAACATTTTTCGTTCGCTCTAAGCTATTCCATGAGAAAAAACTTAAAAAGTCAACTAGGTTTTTAAATTTATTCTCGATTCTATTATGCACGTTCATAAAACAATAAATAAGCTTCGGACATGGTCATTTCAAGAGGAAGAATGGTTCTGCTAATTTCGTCGTTGTATCGGTACCAAATATTCTTATAAGGATGACGACATGATGCTGTGTAGTGGCCAGAGAATGGTGTTCCCGTATGATGTGACACGGCATAAAGATTATAAATCACAGAAGTGGCTTTGACAGGATGCGTACAATATGACATCATATCCAGACTGAGAGGATATTTGACCGTAGTCTGCAATTTTTCGCGGAAGTTTCCATTTGGAGAAAATCTTTTCAAATGCAATATAAGAATCGAAGGAAATTTGTAAATAGTAAGCATTTTGGTGCATTTTCTTTTCACTTTGCATCGCGAACACATAGGTTTGTCGTCATCGTCGAGTGCTTCTTCTTTTGTAAATAATCTTAAGCATTCTTGAAGATTAGTGACTTTAGATAGTTCGGGAATTGGTAAAGATAAGTCCCAGAAGGGATCGAATGTGACTGATGTATAACTGCAGACGGTACACTTTAAAGTATTTTTAAGTTGTCCTACAAATATTTCAACGATTTCACTATTGTCTAATTCGAGATAACGACTCCACGATTCTTCTGCACTTTGGTTTTCGTTGGCCTTTCTTCTATTTATATCCCTTTTGATAAGAGGTGATTTGACTCTCACTCGATTTACGTCGTTATGCAGTCCTTCCAACAAGAAGCGTAAAAATTCTTGAGCGTCGTGTTGACTATAGCCTGTGAATTGAGGCGAAAATTTTTGAATTTCCTTTTTCAATTCAAGAGAATTTATAGGGCTTCTACTGCTCCACATCAAAAGCATTAGGTTTGCGAAAGCTGTAATGAGTTTTCCTTTTGTCGGACTTGTTAAATTAATGTCTGCAACATAATTTCCATTGCAACAAAATTCTAATAATGGAGCCGTATGAGCAAGACATTGAAGTATAGAATTCATGAAACAAGTGTTTCCCAGATTTTGTAAGCCAGCAGTATGATTTTTCTTTGAATTTTCTTGATTTTCTGGAGTACTACTACTAGAATTACGTTTTTCGTTATTCAAATCTGAATTTTCAAATTTTTGCATAGATGATGAATCTGAAGTATCATTTTGTGAATGATGATTCTCATTATTCAATGAGATATTCATGAGATCGAACTTTTTGTTTAATGAAGATTCTTGTGTATGATTGTCCTTCTTCTTATCATTTTTACCAGACGAAATTATAGAATTATTTTTAACAAAGAGATTAGCTGAATATTGCGACTTTATGCAAGAGTGACGATCACAATTTGGATTCTCCGTAATATTTGCTTTAGGTCTACTCGAAGTCACCTTTGTCTTTACCGAAAGCGAGTTTTCAAACTTTTTACTTTGCGAAGACACTTTGCGTCCTGATGATTTTGTTTCTGTCTTCAATTTAGTTAAATTATTCGAATATTTGTTTGTTAAATTTTGTGACTTAAGAGACATTTGAGGTTTTGAAGTCTTTTTAGTGGATAAACGACTCACTTCAGGCATCATATCAATCACAAATTCTTATTGTATTTGTTCGTTCTTATTGCAACAATAATGAAAAAATCATTAATTACAAATTCATTATTTTTTAAAAATATTGTTTAAAAACAAAAATTTAACTATTATTACACGTACAAGATATTACAAACTGTTTTCATCTACTGTATTTAGTTTCTAACATTGATAATTTACGAGATAACTGTCATAAAAGTTTTATCTGGTTTAGATGAAAGAGGATAACTTCTAAGCGAAAAATTAATTTAGTGAAATTCCGAGTTCTTTAATATGAATGATGATATTTTTAATTTAATTTAAATCAATAATTTTAATAAAATTAAAATTTATGACATAAATTATTCTGAAAACTATTTATTGATTATATTGAACAATGCAACATATATTATACTATTATTGATATTTATTAATTTCATTAATATTGCATATGAAAGTATTAACAGAAAATTAAAACTAGCATGTCATAATTCATAATCATTGTTGTGTAATTAGCTTTTATGTATTCTAATAAAAGTTTAATAATCTATTTATAAATTTAATTAATTTTTTTGAAATGCAATCTTGTTCTGTTTTGATGGTGTAGTTCGATTAATTCCTGCTTACTCAAGCAATATAAGTGGAAAGTAATTCTTTGATGAAAAACAAAAAATAAAAAAAAATAATCTATTCTTCCTTCTAGAGAGTTAAAGTTGCCGTGATGACACAATCAGATAAATAGACAATCGGTGAAAATGTGGCCAGTAATTACTTCTGTACATTCAGATTTACTAGAAGACGTCAAAAGAGCGAAGTGTGCCATTGATCAGAAAGACAGAGTACAAGAAAGCCGATACCATCTTAATTGGTGATACATCAAGTACTTAGATAATTCTTCGACTTGATAGAGCACCGTCTTTGAAGTGATAAGACGACTTTACAGTCTTCTATGATGACTTTCAATGTATTTACATCAAAAGCTCCGACTAGATGAAAATACATATAAATCTTCATAAGAATTGATTTCGAACTGTACTTTTCTCTCTCCGAGAAGAAGGGAAAAAAATATATTATGAATAATTCGATTTTATCGAATTTCATAGCGATCGAATCAATCGGTAAGACAGTTTATTTTTATGAAATGTAAAAAAATTATAATTAATACGATTTCTTTAGAATATGAGTACAGTACTGTATTTTCTTCATTTTTTTCCACTACTTTTTTCGTAAACAAAATATTTTGTAAATAGAAAACAAAATCTAACACTGTAATGTCCATAGCTCAACATCAATCTTACTGCATTTTGTTTATTTATTTATTTTTATAAGTATAAAATTAGCAACTGTTAAAATAAATATTTTTTACTTATTTTATATATCCATAATCAAATTTACTGGCGTGTACAGAACAAATATTGAACAAGATACAGATACAAACATGAAAACTGCTTTGTGAAAAATGATATTAAATAACATTTATAATACAGAATACTCTGCTATGTTTTCAGAGAAGGAATTTTTAGTGGGATAAATGTCATTTGGTCTTGTTAAAAGTTTATTAATCGGTATAATTTACGTGATTAACATTCTGTCGACCTTTTTTTCTTCTTCTTAAATAAGTGTCACGGAACTTCGTGACAGTTACAGAACGAAAGAAACTATTAGTCACATGTATTATTTATTTTGTTTCTATCACGATAACTATTTATACTTCTTTTGTGGCAAAGTAATAAAGATATGAGTTATTAAAGTATATTTTCACACATCAAATTTTCTTTTTGCGTGTTTTTCTGTTTGAAATTTTAACTAGAATTTAAAAATATTTTCCAGCTCGCTACATTTTCATTTTTATTATGTCTCCGACACAATATTTCTGTTGTTTTCGCGTTCGAATAAATTGACAAATTCAACATTGTACTTAAATTAAATTACTGCGAAAAGATCAGTTTTTCCATATTTGTTGATATGCTAATCTTGCGTGTAAAAAAATATTATAAATGAAAAAAGGAAAAAAAAATATCCAATAACGAAATGAGATTTTAAATAATAAAATAAAAATAAATTGCAATATCTAGAAAATTCCTGAAGTTGTATAAAGTTTCATTCTTATATTAATTTAAATAAACTTTATTCTCGCAGGAATTGTATAAATTTTTAAGTCGAAATTGGTTAGAAAAATATATATATATATTTAGAAAAGTTTATTAAATTTTGATTTTCTCTCCAAAACATATTAGTTTTAAAACTTTCCCAGTGTTTTATTAAAGAATCAATACTGAATATTTAATTTTTGAAATTGCTTTATTATTATTTAATAAAATATAGTTGGAAATGATTGAAACTCGGATTTAATTTTTAAAGTATATTTAATTAATAATGTTATTTTTATTTAATCATATTTTACAGATTTATTATGCTATCATGTAAATTATATACTACATTTTAAAATTTCGATATTTGTTAATTAATGAAAATTTCAATTTTGATAAATATCTTAAATTATTCATCTTCTTCGTCATTTTTCCGATTTATCGTAGTGACATTTTTAGAGCTTTTTAATTATTAAAGAGCTTTGACTGCTGAATTAAATAATTAACTTCAGTTTAAAAATTCCGATCGAGCAAAAATTTTGAATGGAGATTAAAATTTCCTTCTGCTTTATCTGAAATTCATCTATCTGCAGCTGATGTAGTCGTTAACATTGGTAATATATGATCAATTGACGCATTAAATCATGCGAAAGCGCTATGCAATCATCATGCCGAAAACGCTATATAGTTATCCTGAAAACATCATTAGCTTAAGCAATCATTTAATTTGTTCTAGATATGATGATTTTCATTAAAAATATATTTCAATTCGGCTAAAATTTACAAGATTTTATCTAGTGAAATAATAAATTTCAGTATCAGTAGAACCTAACTTTTGAAAGTCTTCTACCTAGTTCCAGTTCTGAGTGAAGATCAAAAGTATCAATGAAGATTTTCAGTTAATTTTAGAAGAGTTAATGTATTGACTTAATCCATCTCTTGGGCACAATAATTTTTTCAGTATTTTATTAAATAAACGAAATTCGATCGAACTTACACTGCGTGTAAGTCAGCAGCAACAGCAACAACAACAACAACAACAATATAATGGAATAAAGTCTATAACATAAAATAAAAATATAAAAAAAATATAAAAAATTCAAAGTATTTCTTCTTATTCATCATTTTTAGTAATTTATTTATATGTGTAATTTAAATTTAAAATTATTAATTTTATAAAGTTTTCTGTCTGTTTATCCATAAATGCATGGGTGATAAAAAAAATTATGCTAATAAACTTTAGAGAAAACAGAAATATTTAACACGATTATAAAATATTTGAGTATCAATTGGATTAAAAGAGCATAAATATACTTTAGATCTTCATTAAAATCAGATTACATTAAAAAAATACAAAATTAATTCTGTTCTTATTCCAACATTAGAACTAATCTGACTTTCAAAATAGATTCGGATATTTAAATTATTATTATTTTTTTTTTTATGTATTAAAAATGTTAAATACCAAATTATCACTAATTATTAAATATAAAACAGCATATCTAATTCTAAAATCGATTTATACGGCTGAATTTTTTATCGCTTATGCTTTAAATTTTATTTATTTATTTTTTTCCTAAATCATACTTATTTTTTATGATAATATCTTCGTTTTAAATTGAAAAACTGAGAAATGAAACTCATTACTGTGTTTATTCATTTTACCATTAAGTTAAAATTTTCCTTATTATTTATTTATTTACTTTTTTGATGTTTCATTCCATTAGAAAATTAAAAAAAAAATTAAATGACATTTTATATGATTAATTAACCCTTTTTTAAATTTGTCTGAAAAACTTTAATTGAAACTCTAATTCTAATTATTCTTCATTAAAAAATTTATAATTTATATAATATTATTTTAACATTCGGACAAATTTATATATTTAAGATGTTTTTGAATGAAAGAGATTTTTAATAAGTAAAAAAAAAAAAAAAATTCAGATTTTTCACTTCCTAATTTTCTAGATAAAAAAATATTACTAATTCCTCCAAATTTTTAGAAGCAATCAATTAAATCTACCTTACTTTTTATGTTTTAAGCGATTTAAAAAAAAAGTGGATACTGTTTCATCTTTCTGTTTGTTCGTGAATTTTTGGGTCTTTTTTTTTCGAGGTTTTTAGATGACTGAAGGAGAAATACGAAATATTTCCGGAGAATATTCTCTTTAATCAAAGATAAAACTGGGAGTTTATTTGTTTAATCTGTTTTTCTCGAGAACGACGGAATTTTTTAAATTTTTAAATGGAACTTAAAAAAAAATTTTCCTTATAGTATTAGTAATAATTAATAAATAGCAGAATTTGAAAATATGCAGTATTTGAACAATTTATTATATATTAAAACAGATGAGTTTTTTTTATCTCAGTTTTAAATATTCACGTTTTCGTTTTATATTAAGTTGGAGACATTATAAAAACCGATTTTTTGAGATTTATCCTGTTCGATTTCGAAGAAAATCAAGCTGTTTTTTCTATGTTTTAGCGAAATTCTACTTACGTGTCGCTATGACCATGATAGTCATTTTGAAGTATAATATCTTATTAGCTTTAAAGAGCTATTTAATTAGTATAGCATCTACAATTTAATTCCAAGTAACTTAGGCAATCTTTTTTTGTGTGTTTTTAATTCACCTTACGCTATTTAAGTCTGTTTATTTGACCAAAAAGTAGAGTTAATTCCCAAGGTTTAAAATGTAAATCGTTAAATACTCTCTGTTTATTACGATTTTTTTTATGAGCGCGACATTAATTCTGCTTTTAAACGTTTTATTTTTATTGTTTTATCTGAAAGTAAAATTACTCCACGCCAAATAAATTATAGTTTTATAATTCTTTAACCGAAATGATTTTTCTGGTTAAAAAAGGTAAATTTTTAGAACTAAATGGACCCATAAATCTGTAATAATCATGCAAATAAATTTAAAGTTTATTTTATTAGCGGTTTTAATTGTTTAATTGAAAAAATGGTTTTTCAGTATAATTCTTTGGGGATTGAATAACAATCGTATAGTGGAATGTTAATTTAAATGAAATTGCAAATTATTTGATCCGACATTTTTAATTTAAACAAAGAAAAATCTCTCAGGCATATTTAGAAAAAAATTAATAAATAAAAATATGGAAAGAAAGCTTTAATCGATGGTAAATAACGTTATAATCATAAAAATGCACTCTAAATCGGCATATTTTTCATGTGAAAGAAATTTTAAAATTTCTAAACGATCGACATCTCCTAAACCATGTGGAGACTTCAAAATTAGTTGTCATGTGCCATGGATAAAAAAAGAAATAATCCTCTAAAATTTAAGCATCCTGAAGAGTTTTTTCTTGAAGTATTTTGCAGACATTTGATAGACAGTTAAACGGATAAAAGTAATTATTTAAAATCATTTTTTTTTTCAAATATATCTAAAATAAATTCAAGCAATTATAGTGTAATTCGCATGCAACAAACAATTTCAGAATTATTGATGTTTTAATGTTTCGAACTGCCACTGTACTTACTTCTAATGGCCGCCATTTTCTAATCGAACTACTTACGATCCTCAAAATTATCATGCATATATCATCAATAGTAAAGAATATTCCCAGTAAAATTTGAATGCTCTGTAATGTTTTATTCATGAGCTATCTTGAGGACGGATCAACAGCGGAAAGGCGAATACGTAAAGTTAATTTTATTTGTAAAAAAAAGAGCTTAAAAATTATAAGGTGATTATTATGATAGTAACATTGATTATTTTTATGATTATAAAGTGTGCGAAAATTCACTTTGTTAAACATAAACGCATGGAAAAATAAATTTTGAAGTAATTATTAGAAATTTGCGATGTTGACATATAATTCAATTTACATGACGCAACCTTAGAAAATTAATTAAAATTTATGATTTAGAAAATGATATGCTTAAAAGTGAAAGCGAAGAAGGTTGCAGAAAAATAAATTTGTTTGAAAATTATGTTGACGATCAAGATTAAAAATAAAGTTATAATTCTTTAGATGATTTAAATTTACGATAATGATTTAAAACATACAATTTAGCTGATGCATTTTTGGCTATCTTTGACAAAAAAAAAAAAAGAAAGAAAAAAGATTTATATATTCACATTACTAGAATATTAGAGAGCATCCAAATTTTAAGTGAACATTCCCTATTAGTTTATTAGTTAAACTAGCTATAACCTTATTAATTTTGAAATTCCTACGCGGTTCGTTACAAGATGTCAACAATAGGGAATTTTTAAAAAATCTACATCTTTAAAACTATTTATCTCGCATCAATGATGTGCTCATTTTTGAAATGCATGCTTTTGCAGAAAACACGCCTATAACACTAATCAGTTTACCATGGATGTATTTTTATAATTAAAAACGAATAAGAATTATCATCATCATTATCTCACCACAATATTAATGATGCCTAGTAAATGAATTATAATATTTATCTGTTCATATCATATAGAGTGACGTACAGAATATAAGATTAATAGCTGTTTATTTATTGTGAAATGAGAAAAAAAAACCTATTTTCTGAATCACAGAGAAATTCTATGATTCAGAAAATTAGATATTTTTATTCTAAATATTTTCTGAATTCAAATTGGACTTTAGCTTTTAATTAGCAATAATTAAAAAATGAATTGATTATATTTAAAATTAAAGAGTACAAAAGAATGTGTCTGATTAGAAAATGTAATTTCGAAAAAATAGAAATTTATATAGATCAAACCGAAGATTATCTTATCTTTTATTAACTTTTTATGTTTTCGAAAATGATTTTTTTGATAATAAAGAGAATTTTTTTATAAGATAGGTGCATAATTATCATCTGCGATGATATCTCCGAAAGTTAATTTCATTCTAAAAACCCAAGGAATCGATCGACTGGAAGCAAATGAAAAGCAGCATAAGTTTTATAACTGTTACAACTTCTTGTTATAATAAAGCAACAAAATAAACTTTATTTCCCACTGGTTTATGATAATATTTATATTTTTGTTGTAGTAATTCAGATATTTACAAACAATGGCTAGCAGAAGGCTAACAAATGTAGCTGGAGACTAAAGAGTAAGCGAGATGCCAATCAGCACATCCATTTGTAAGTGTGTTGCACAAAATAACTCTCACCCACTCGTTTTATCATTACTTCGAGTTTTATTACTTGTTTCTCTCTTAATGTTGACTAGTATTGTTATTATTACTTGGTTTTATTTCACCTTATACAATTTTATGTCTCTCGTTCTCATTTTCCATCCGACATAATGATAATAAAGTTTATTCTACAACATTTTTCACTGGCATTTACCAAATATTCATTACTTCAGATAGAAATGCTGCCAAATTACTTAACTTGAGAAGTTTTCTTTAAACTGTATCTATCGAAAATAAACTTTTCTATAGTCCTGTGAATGTTTTTATGTACGCAAAATGTTAACAAACACGTTAAAAATATTTTCCGGATATTTGTTACGAGTTATCAAACTCTAAAAATGATTAACGACATTTTAGTGACTTTCGATTATGTCCTGAAAGAATTTCTTCTTCATTTCTTTTTTTATTTCATTAAAGAATGAAAAGATCGAATGGAGGAAAAAAAGTAGACGATCGTTTTCTTGTTTTATTTTCTTGCAAAATCGAGCTATTTATAACATTATTAAGCCTTTATTTATTGAATTATTCGAAGAAAAATTGAATGATAAATTGAAAAATCTAATTACAAACAATCTCGAATAAAGTGTTTCCTTTATAAACCTTAAATTATACAATAATGTTTCGTTAAGTGACAATGACGGGATTACTGCTGACATCTTTCCACTTGAATCTAATTAAAGCCAATTATTTCTTACTAAAATCATTTGGCAATTGACCAAAACTCGTTGTGAAGTGTTAACAGTACAGTTTTGGAAATTAAAGAATGTTAAAACTATTATTGAACTCATAAACTATCACGATTTCGCTACTTACAACTCTAGAGTCGAACGAACAAACAGCAAATCCTGTTTACATCTGGAATTTGTCGTAAAGTTCTGAAAATTTCGAAGCATCTAAAACAAATTTATTAAATTCAATCGAAAATTTGAATACGTACAAAAGAAATTTATCTCTTAAATATTGTCGGTATCAAATATCGTTGGAAATTCCAATATTGAAATACTTGACACTTCAATACTTAGTGGTGTTGTAGTATAGCAATATCTTCTCCCAAAATCCTCTAGTATGAGTTCCAAGCTTGTAGGTAAGCTTCTCATCGTCAACCAGCTAGGTACCAACTTTATTGGCTAAGTCTGCCTGTCTACAAGAAAATTGTTATTTACAGTAT
>WUQG02198311.1:0-21999 GCA_011317285.2 Androctonus mauritanicus
TTCAGATCTATTTTCATTCTTCATTTCAAAGCTAATTAAAACTTATACCAATGATTTGTTCCAACACAATCCAATCAATTTCAAACTTTTAGAAAAGTGCACAGTATCATATTTTTATATAAAGAGTAAGAAAATTTCGTAACACACAGACTCCTAATAGTTACAAACTTGTTTGAAAACATGTAGGAATAAAATCATAAAATTTTCAAATTTGTCCTTTATTTTTTCTATGAAAATATGGTCACCCTAATTATAGGCCCTATTGTAAAATTAAAACTTACCCAGCAGTACAGGAACGTGCATTCATTAATTACAAAGTGACATCAATTTCAAACAATAGTTCTATACTATGTGGTTTCTCCTTTTTTCTTTGAGAACACTAGCATTTGGCTGATAATATATTTCGTTTCAATTCAAGTTTATGTATATAACTTGCACAGAAATAGGAGAAACCAGGTTCTTTTGATCTTGTGTTATTTGAATGGCGTTTAAAATAATCAAAGCCTATTTTGATTATAAATTTATTTAGATTTTGAAGAGACGTCATGGTAGAACACTCAAGCAGGCGACCACATGTGATTTGTTTTCCGTCATACAGACGCCATATTGCAATGTCATGGCAGTGGGCGTTTCCCATGAAATCGGTCAATTGCTCAATTTTTATTCAGAATAAATCCACAAAGTTTCTAATTCAATTTTTATTCTGAATAATCACAAATTAAATGATCATTAGATGGATCCATATTAGTACAAATTTAATTATTAATTTAGAGTTTCTAATTATTTCTGAAAAAAGTTGTATAGATCATTTTTTGGATTATTAATGAAATAAACAAATAGTGAATAGAAATAAAGAAATAAACAACTTGAGAATGTACTAAATGCATACATTATATATAATTATTTTAATGTTAAACAAATTCTTATTCTAAATATAAATGAAATATAATTTGAGAAAAAAATTATACATTTAGAATAAATTTTAATAATGCAATAAATACTCATATAATATATAACCAAATAACTTGTAGCTGATTGATTGTTTGATATGAATGGTGTGTACCTCCTATACTGTTATATCTATCTATAATATATTTATTTATTCAGGAAACTGTCTAGAAGATCAATGACTGCACAAGTCTAAGTCTGAATAAAAATTTAGATCTACATATTCACATTATGCAGTCTAATAATATAAATAATGGAATTTCCCAGTCCCAGTCTATAGTTTTTCTATGACTGTTCACTTTATATATTATGCATGATATCTGAACTTAAGTCAATCAGTCTCATTATTATTATTATTATTTTTTCATAACTCATGGCATACATAAAAATATGATCCTAGATTCCTGCAAAAAAGTTTTATTTAAAAAATAATATAAAATTACTGATTAATATTGTAAGCAAATAAAATCAGCATAGGGCCAATTGAATATTAACTGTATAATATAAATTAATTATTTATATTTTATTATATAAATTTAAAATGAATTTATTAACTTCAAGGAACTCTCTACCTAGACTCCATGCATTCCAAAGATTTTCCAGTTGGCCTATATGAAATTTTCTCAAAATTGTGGCATGTAGGCCATATGTAACCATTACACACTTATTTTTGCTCTCATTACATTTATTATAAAATAATGAAAATATATATAAAAGATATTTAGAAAAAATAAACCACTATAATCAATCATATAATATTTGAAAATCACTTTAAAATGTTTTTATAAATTGTATTGAAATTTAATAACACAGAATTTTTTTCAATAAAAAACTTGTACTTCAAATGTATAAAATGTATAATTTCAAACATGAATTGAAACATATCATTTTAAAAAATTAAAATGTAAATAGTTAACATAAACAACTCTTAAATTATTTATCTCATATAAAAATCTTTTTGCCATAAGGCATTAATCTTAAATGAGGCTCTAACCAGTCAGAGAAGTTTAAAACAGCCCTTGAAGAGAATGAGTTTGAGACAGCTGATTTTAATATAAAATTTAATAAAAATTTAAATAGTATAGTATTTTTAACTCAACTAAGATATCTATAAACATATTACATATAGTATAGGTCTTCCTAAATAAATGCTGTATTATTTTTTATAAAAATATTTATAAAATATTTAAAAGAAGATTTTTTTTTATTTCTAATAAATTATTATTATTATTATTCAAAATATAAAACATGTTACAAGTTATAAAATTATTTGTTTTTATAAGTTATATTAAATGATTTTATTTACTATTTCAAACGATTTCAATACAGACAGAGAATTAATTTTTTATTCTATCTCTAGTATATTATAAATTTAAGAAATCAATAAATTTCTTTATAAGTTATGATATCACTAATATGTAGATTATAGATTTAACATATCTTAAAGTAATTTTATTTTATAGAAAATAAAAAATTTTAGCAAGAAGTTTTTCATATTATTTAAATATAATTTTAATTTATGAAGAACATTATAATAATCAAAAATTAACAGTGTATTTAATTTTAAGAATATTTCTACATATTTTAAAACCAAAGAAATTTTTAAATGATTACTTTTTAAACTAATAATAAGGTACGATTATCATATGTCTGCCCTACTAATAATAAAATAATTAATAAAGTTTTAAAATGTTTATTTATTTATTTTTTTATCTTTTAAATTGATAAAGCTAATACTGTGGTTACTATATACATACGGATACTCATTACAAAATATCAATGCTTGAAATCAATAAAATGACAAACACTGATCAATGTAAAAATTAAAAAATGAACTAAATTTATTTTTATAAAACATCAATATATCAGCAGTTGAATGGCATCATTCTATGTTTAATTAAACAAATTAAGGGACGATATGTTAATATAAAAAATTTATCGTGCATTTCATTTAGATAGATAACATATTGTAGGTTGTAATCTATATTTTGTTCGTTAACAAAACTCTTTGGACATGATAAATTACTAAAAAAAAATTAGTATAAATTTCTTAATTAACAAATCATTAAAAAACACTCTTCACCTAATACGCATATCCGTTGTTAACAGCATTATTTTCCAACAGGAAAACAGATCTTGTTACATCCGTCGCTATTAGTCGGAATAGTAGGAAACAGACCAATCGTGAGAAATGTTTGTAATTCCAGAAACAAAAGTAAAAAATATATATAGTTTAAGATGGAGGAATAATAGATATTTATAAATATTAAGATTAATTTTAATGACAAAAATATAATTTCTAGAAAGTAGTTATGAAAGGTAAACGACCTATCAATGTAAATGGCGATTATAGTGTGTACCGTTACACGCAGACAAGCGAGAGAGGTCATTGCTTGCGTTGGGGGCGCATGCGTTCTAATAACAAGACTACATCCAACATGGAGGGCAAACCTGCCTGACGGCCATAATCTGCACGGAAGCACCGTTACAGTACGTACTTATTTACAGGGAAAGGAACATCGCGTAATATTCGTTAAAAGGATGTGAAAAATGGGTTCAAACGCATCGGTACTTCAGTGGCATTGCAAAAACTGTACGTCAATCAATCCCACCGAAAGAGCATCTTGTCTTTCCTGTGGTGAGAAACGTCGGTTTGCTTGGACTTCCGATTCATACAAAGATGGTCAAAATCTACAATCGGATACTTCTGCAAATCGAAATTACAGTCTTTTGTCTTCTATTAGAGACAGTCAAGGGAGCCAAGTTCCCATTTCCAACGGAACTTCAGCCAAAACAGGGTAATGAGTTTCTAACATCTAGACGTCACTCTTGAAAGATAGGATAACAGAACAAACTTTGGATAATAATTATCAAAAATATCTTTAAAAAATAATCTTTATATCTTTAATAATATATTTATACTTTTAATTGGTTTGTATGATTTTTAATAATGATTAAGAGAAAGTGAATCCAGAATTGATTTTAATATACGAAATTTGACTATTAATTTTATATTCTAATGTTATATAATTACAATTAATTTTTAATAATTATAAAAATATAATTTCTAAAAATACATTTAACCTGATATAAATTTAATATATTTTAATTATTAAAATAATAAAAGCAGGAGTACTTTTCTGCTTTTATTTTTTCATGAATATTGTATATTGTTATTACAATTAATACAAGATTGCATCATAGCCTATGTTAAAAATAAATAATGCATAACTTTTTGAAGACAATGAAAAATTAATATTTTCTATAATAAATAATTATTCATACAGTTTGGAAAGCAATAAATCAATTTAATGAATTCATTATTTTTTCATGAATAACAGAATATGAGATTAATTAATATTTGCATTACAGTAGCAGGGGGTAATACAGTCGAATGCTCCAGGCTGGAAAGAGTGGGTTCGATTTCCGGTTAATGAGTTTGCACAGCAAAGCGGGTGGGAGTTCATCTCTTCCCAAAAGGGATCATTTTGAAGCGAAGATGTCAGATGATGTAACTGACCATTTTTCTGACCTCTTCATCTCACCGAAATGCGCACGCTGTTTCGAAACGTCGAAGTGCTTAAGTTTATTCATAATGAAATTATTCAGTTAAACAACAAAAGCTACGTTTAATTTTAATAAGATGCTTACGAATAAAAATTGATATTTTAGTGTTTGAATATTTTCTTTGAATGAGTAAAGATACTAAATCAAGAGATGTCATGCTGTTTGGTTCATAGCCAACTTTGAATGATAACTACATAAATTGAGTAACATTCTTATTCCACTTCCCGTAAAATCAGAACACATTATAATAAATTTTGTTCTACTCATAACGCATCATTCTTACGTAATATATCCGAGAATTGTAAATTTGTCTTTCATATTTTGATATCCAAACTTAGAAATTTGTTTTGCAGTTGTTAAAATTGATAAGAGCGCATTTAATGCATTGATTAATCTTCTGGATAATTCATTCAGCAACGTGGACATCGATCAAACGTGACTAAATCGAATCACGTTTCGATTGATGTAGTATTTTGTTTGCGAAAATGTTTTGGAAAATGCTCCAGCAATATAATAGATTAAATTGACGAACGAAAGCTTTTTTCATATTTTAATATATTATATGTATATACAGTAGGCTATATACTTTTTATACACATATAAAAGAACTTCAAAAACAATATTCGCGTCATTCTAATGAGATCTCCAAGGACAGGTTTGAAAAGGTTGATAGTTGAAGAAGCTGAAAGTGACGAAATCAATTTTTTAAGGACGTCGAAAACCCGATACAACAATTTTTCTTTTTTTTACACAGGTATATCTGTCACGTATGATTTAAACGCCAACAGCAATGAGATATTGACGTTCGAATTATTAGGAGTACTATGTTTGATATTCTTATTCTTATGCAATAGAAAAATATATATATATATATATATATATATATACATACACATACGCACACATACTGTATTTTATAATTTAGCTTAACTTCTTTAAAATACGAGCCTTTAAAATAGATTTATTTTGCACGGTAATACTTATACCACTCGTGGGCAGCCCAAGTGTATGAATAAATACAGTATTTTTCATTTTTTGAAGTCACGAATATTTTTTCTTTAAATTATAAAATTATTTACAAAATGTTATATTTTGTAAATAATGTTTATATTTCTACTCGCTATTGAATTTTTTTTTTCAGTTTTATACAATAATTGTTCAACAAATAAATATTCTTTTTTAATTGAACACATAAATACCACAATGATTTATGCAATTAATAAAATATGCAAATTTATAAGATGTAAATAGTATTAATTATTTTAAAATGATTTTAAATAATTTTTATTTTTAAGTGAATTTTGTATATGATATATTTGGTATGTATTAGATTTAATAAGTAAATTTAATGATTTGTTTATATAGTTTAATCATTAAAATTATCTGATACATCAAATAATCTAATTATATCTGTAAATATATATATATGATTCGTAAAACAGTGTTATGTAATTTTATTTATCACGGTTCTGCACGCAGGTGATTAAATCAATCAACAGCCACTGGTGCATTAAGTAGACCAACGGTTCCCAACCATTTTTGTCTGACGAACCGTAAATACATCTTGTGTTATTTTTTTGGACCGGTTAAATCGTATTAATAACAATCTATATATTTATTCGGCCAGCTTTTCTTAAGATAATTTTCATTATGTTAGTCATTAAAAATTAATGATTTCAGCTACGTGATCGACAATAAAATAGGATTTTAATCAAAGATGAAACAACGTAATCGATAAAAAAAAAAAAAAAACTAATAGTAGTAGAAAAAAGACTAGTAGTATATTTATTTTTAGTAACTCATATTTCTTTTTGGACCATAGAAGCACAAGATAGACGTCACACATACCTGATTGTGACGTCTGTCTTATTTTCTGTTGTTTATTTATTTATTTGCAATATATTTAGGAGCAAAAAACTTTTCCAAAAATAATTTTCTATTTGTTATCACAAAGTTTTATATTGGTTCCTTGAGAAAGATCTCAAAGTTAACGATAGAATCGTAATACTTGGTTATGATTATTACAAAGACAGTGAAAACTAACAAAATATTAAAAAATACGCCGAGGAAAAAACTAAAAGACAGAGTAAGATTGAATTTTTATTGGAGAAAAAGCAAGAATATTAAAAATAAATTCATTTTTCAATTAGATACCGTATAGGTGATTGATATTTAAATTTCAGGAACTATTTTAAAATATTTGCTTCGTAAATTTTTTTTTCTGATTCAGTTTTGATAGAAAGTATAGAATTATTCAGGTTTTGTGTTCTTAATTAAGTGCATTGTTGTGAATCTTGATAAAAAAAATACATTAAAAATTATTAATAAATAATTATAATATTGTCATAACTTAAAATTATTTCAGTTTAACAGAATTTAATACTATGCATTCAAAGGATATGATTCAACAACTCCATACGTTTTCATAGTTTCGTTTCATCGTTCTAATAAATAATATAAGTATAAAATATAATATTTATTTAGTTTTCGTCAGCAAACAATTTAAACTACTCATTATTTAAATTGGATAAATATTTAATAGCAATAATGTCTTTTAAATAATACATAGTATGAATAATGTTAAGCACTATAGATCTACATAACATATATATTTTTTATGACCATTCTTACTAATTGAATAGCTGAATGAGTTTTGATTCTAGTACGACATCAGAATTCCATTTCAACTTAAATGCCACCCTTCTCCAGTTCTAATGGTCTCTAATAAGTCACTTCTGAAACACTTCTTCCAAATAAGTAAGGTTGGCTCGACTGTGATCCAAACATATTATTTGGTTCTATGTCGCGGATGAGCAATCAGTGGTGTAGTTGAAGTAATCACCCCATCCTTTTAAAGTTTCTAAATTTGTTGCAAGAAATTCTTGGTTTATCTTTATTTCTTATATATATTTTTTCTTTCGAATTTGTACTGCATATTGAAATTTAAATGTCAATGTGTTTGAACAGATTTTGAACTTCTCATCATTCAAATGCGTATTTTTTTAGTATAATTATTAATATAAATAAATAAAAGAATATTTTATTCTAAAATTTGTGCAAAAAAATGTTTTTAGAAATGTCCCAGCGAAATCCTGTATTAATTCGAATTTCTCTCCGTCATTCAACATGCCAATGTTTGGCAGAATTATTACTTAATTTTTAAGGAATGGAGTTTTTACTTTTTTTGTAATTAAGTACACTTGTTTATAGTTACAAAAATAAAACTGACAGGTTGATTATTGTATAACAGATATATTGAAAGAATACGACATTTAATTCACTCTTTCTTTTAAATTATATAAAATGTAGTTTGACTTGATGCAGAAATTATTTCATAACAAACTATTGAATTTTCGTGCTTTATTCTTTAAACATTTGCTATAAGCAAACAAGCCGTGCGATTTATTTACTGAAATAAAATGAGAAAAATTAATTTATTAGAAGCCGTATTTTCTAGACTGAACAAAAACGTGATTCCTTATGTTATGGAACGAATTGATAGGATTATAAGACAGAAATGGAAATGTTAACAAAATATTCTATATAATTTTGTTAGCATTTCCATTTCTGTAATTTATTGAAGGGAATAGTTATGAATATTTATAGGTATGAATATCGCGAATGCATTGTTGAACGTCCCTATTTGCTCGTATTGAGGAAGATTTTATCATATGCATAATTTTCCATAAATTATACATTTAAAATATCGATCAAGCATGGATATCCTTAAAGAAAATCACCAGAAAACAAATCTAAAATTTTATCAATGTAATTTTTTATTAGAAGACATGAATATAATTTTACGAATAACTATACCGAATATTCATGCGATAAAAATTAGTTTAAATATCTTTAAATATTGAACAGAAAATTTTCTGATCAATTCGACAAATACTATCTTTTATATATTGTACACCCTCAAAAATATCAAGCTGACATGTATTACATGTACTCTATGATATAATTTCCTCCAGTTTTAGTCTACATACTGCAAATATATATATATATATATATTAAAATTAGTTTTTAAATTTCTACAAATAGTGTTTGACCGCACCCTTTATATTTAAATATTTTCTCCCTTTTTTAGCTTATCACTGTTGAAAGGTCATTGGTTTAAATCGAATTTGCATACACGAAATATTATTATTATTATTTTTAAATATTATAATTAATTAATCTTTAAAAATGTCGATAATTAATTGTCTTTTATTATGACTTTGTAACACTTTATAATCATTTTTAACGTCCATCGTTTACGAAATCTTAACAAATGCTTCTAATGTTCTAAAAGCAAATTTTAAGAGGGTGTTAAATTGATATTTCTGCTTTTATGATCAGCGGTTAACTTAAAATTCAATTTCTACAAATAACCTGTAGTTAAATATTAAAAAAAAAAAAAAAAAATAGAAATAAAGGACAAAGAAAAGTCGAATTCTGTTTCCATTTCATAGAATTCTATTTGCCAGAGAAAAGTTCGATTACGATTTATTTCTGCCATCCAGAATGGTTGAAGAAAGATTATTTTGTGTAAACTTATGGATTTACATGAAGAGAGGAAATTAGAAATATAAATAGATATCAATTTATATGCAAAACGATTTTTTTTTTTAATTTGGCTAAAGTTTTAAATTCAAGAGTTTCTATCTCGTTTTATAAATTTTTTACGCGTTTCTAATTAATACTTTCAGAAGTTTTTTTAAGTTTTCTAAGCGTACACCTCAGCAAAAATTTGCCTTTTAATTTTTTTATGAAAGAATTATGTTTATCTGGCGCTATTCTTATGCAATTTGGAAAACATTACAAACATTATGCAAAAGTTACTTCAAAGAAATAAAAAAAATCGATGTTTGTTCGAAAATTATTTATTTATTTTTTTTTGTCGTACTCTTAAAAGTGATTGCTTGCAAAACATCCAGTCATTACGGGAGAAGAAAGCACCACAGGGGATACAGAGATCTCTTATCTACTCAATTCAATATCTTACTAGTTGTATGTGTCTGTGTTACGAAAAAGATTTTCATGAATTCATATTTCTTCAACATAACACTCAATCATTACACTTGTTACATCGCATATAATATTCTATGTATTTTAAAATTTAATTTTCTAATTTTCTTTAACATATGTTAATGCATTCGACAACGCATTAACAGATTAACAACAAAAACAATAATGGAATAAAACTCATCAACAGCAGTATTTTTAGCGCAAAAGTAATTTAATAATTCGCGTACTGTATTTGTATTTTAATTAATGATATATTTTTTTACATAAAATTGAAAAATACCGATTGTTTAAAGTGAATAACGAATTTTTTCCCCTTTCTCTTTGTTGTTCGAACATATGCATGGAAAATATGCAAATTACTCGGCTGACAATTAATTGTTGTAATTAAATCTGGCATACAACTGTAATAAATTTATAACGCTCATTTACATGGCGGAGAGTACAGAACGCATCTGAGATTTCTAATCTTCGAGAAGAAAGTTTTCGACTGGCTCGCACTAAACTATCAATGTAAGAAAGGAAATTTTGTGAAGCAAAACGAATTTTATCGAAAAAAAATTGTAAAAAAATGAACGAGTATTCGGCATCGCAATCATCAAACGCGTATCAAAAATTGTAGCGTAATAAATCGCATCGTTGTAGATTACTGGCGCTAATATTTTATTTTATTGGAAATAGATTTTTTAAAAGTGAATGATAAAGTATACATTCTTTATAAGCTACTAAATTGCAACGAATAACAAGAAAACTTTTTTCCCTTTTAAAGTCTGTTTTATCTGTGCTGATAAAATTGATTCTGGTTGCATAATTTACAATAGAAAACGACTAGTAATGCTGATGAAGTGCGATAATGTTAAAATTCATGCAATTTATAAAATTAATTTTGTTTTCGTATTGATGAATGCTTACCATAAAAATGAGTTTATTAATGATAAACATCTATCGGTAATTATTCGTAGTACTCTACATTCCCCCCTTTTTTATGGTAAGCATCTATTGGTAATCATTTGTATTACATTCCCATTTTTTCACAGCATGCAGATAGTGTACTGATCAAATACTGCATTAAATCGATACTGATATTCAATTTTAAATATGTAAAGAGACGAACAAAAGATCAAAATCGACCGAAAGACCGCATTTATCTGATGAACTTTGAAATTTTTCATTGAATACATTTGATTTAAATTTTGATTCCAGCTGATATCGAAGTTTTCTCCATTCCACCTTTATGAATACAGTAATTTTCCAAATATATTTTAAAATGATTACTATTTCTAGTTGAATTCCTTCTACGCGTCATTAAAAAGAAAAAAAAATTGATTTCGACTCTATCGTAAAATAGAATTAAAAATTATAAGAACATATGCATATTTATCTTGATATAAGTTTTACAACTTTTTTCCTTAAGTAATTTATGTAATGTTCATATCTGTTATGATTATTGATTATTAACCATTGCTTTTATATCGGTTATGAATATTATTAATAATTGTGTAGCAATAAAAAAGGTAAATTAAATAAATGACTGAATTAAAAATAACGATTTTCTTTTTTTTTTTTTTTTTAAGTGGAAAGTTGCAATAATTAAAGATTTAGTTATGAACATCAATAGCATGTTCTGTCTTTTTTTGTTTTTGGATTGTGTTATATAAATCTGATATTTCGATCTTTTTTAATTATTATTTTATTTTAATCGAAATAATATGTGGAAGAAATTCATGCAGAATTTTCTCAAATATTTTCGATCACGATTCTTTTTAATTATTTTTTTCCGCTTTTGAATTTAATATTCGAGATATGATATTAAAAATTAAAAAAAAAAAAATGTTGACGAAAATTTCTCGTGTATTCGCCGGTACTTGTTATAAATCGTACTTAACTTTATGCTCGCTCAATTTTAAGTATACAGAATTTAAGGAGTTCTTAATATTATCACGTGTTTAAAATTTATTAGTTCGATAGGAATTAAAATTTACTGCCTATAAATTGACAGTTTTACTATAAAGTAGTGTTGTTATTTACTGGTTAGCGTAAAATTTACTAACGTCAAAGACCTGCCGGGAATTTGATCTATTTATTATATATCTTTACATTTTTTTTTTTAATAAATTACTATTAATTCAAATAATAATTTAATTTAAGGAAATTTTTCTAATAAAATTTCCTGCCACAGATCCTTATGTCAAGAGATATAGATAAGAATTTATGCGAAAACATTTACCAGTATTACTTTATTTACAATGTTGCTTGCATGGCTGTTTAAAAAATATGTCAGAAGTTTTATATTGTATCTAGTATATATAAATAATAATAATTTGAAAAAGTTAGGTAACAGTTCAACTTCAATTTTATTATATTAATTGAGTTATTAAAGTATTCTGTCTTTTGAATTGTATATTTTCGTCTGTTATTTATTTTTATAAATCGTACAGGAAAACAATAAATTTTGAGTTTCATGTAAATATCAGGAAAATAATATTAGATAGATATCATAAAATTACTGATATTTGCTATTCTTTTCTTGATTTTTAGATTAGATTCGTCTAAATTAGGCAGAATTAGTATGTTTGATTAGCAACTAAAATATTTTAATGTTCTGTGATTTTTTTCTAAAGTTACTATGCATACAGACAAACAAACTATATACAGTTTTCTTTCCTTATTTTTAAGTAGGTAATAATGCTTACAGTTAGTATAACACTCGAGCATGCGTCAAATATATCATAAAAATATTTAAGTACATTTTGTTTTCTAAAACTAGTTGAGTAATTTGATAAAATAATCCGCGAGATTTGCACCTAATTCAGTTGTTACATGTTTAAAAAAAGGTTATTTTAATCTAACTTCACTGATAAATGCAAGAATTATGCGTATCAATTTATCGTGATTACAGTCAATATTGCAAAGAAAAATAATCTGCTTTTTATGGTCAAAACGATTAAATTTTGTTTACTAAATAGGAAGCGTATTCAAGAAACAAGTGAAAACTTTTGATATAAGTTAAGAGTAATAATAATAATATTTTTAATATCGATATACTGTTGTTAATACGTGCTATGCCATGTTATGTGATGTGGATTTTATCAAATAAACTGTTAATATAATAATATGTATTTTAATAAATACAGTTAAAGATGAAAAATATATTAGGGGAAAAAAGTCAGATAAATTTATGCGCTCGGCGTGACATTAATCACTATATCATTCGATCTAGTATTCGGTTAGAGATTCTAAGTATAGTTCATAACAATCAGGACATCATATTTCGATTATTATTAGAACTATTGCCAGCAGTGTGGAACTAGTGCATAACCGTGGAAATTTTATATTTGTCTATGTTTAAAATGAGCTGTTATTTTCTGGAAAACAGATTTTTAACATTTTTGAATAAAAGCAACGTTTGGATTAAGCATCCTGCTTCCAATCTGCCTTCAATATCTTTCGCTGTAGTTTTTACTATAAAATTAATTCAGGTTTCAGTTAAAACCACACAATCATTAAGTCCTGGGACACGATTTCATCTTAAGCAAGTTTAAATTATGCACTAATTACAATGATTAAGTTTCTAAACATTTAATGACAAGTAGTAAAAGTATTCACTGGCGAGTTTCAAGTAGGATTAATACTACACTTTTTTTGACTTAGTTTTATCTGCCTAAAATTATTTTAATTGTAGTTCCTTTATAATGAAATATTCACGTGAAAATGGATTATAAACTTAATACGTGCGATCTTAATTAATCATTTTTTTAATATGTTTCAGGAATTATCAAGTTGTAAGAATTGAATTTCTTCACTCCAATCGCTTCTTAAATATATTCTCAAGATAAAATTTGAGTTCAATAAACTTACACAGTTATTAGAACAAAATGATTCACAAGATTTACAGTATTATTTTATTCACGAGATAAGCTGTAATAATTAATCCTTAAATTTAATCTCGAAAATAATATTAGAAATATGAGGACTGCTACTCTGCATACATATAAAAATGGTGTCGCAAAAACCCCTTAGGTATGCCTGGAATTATATAGTAAAATTACAATTTTGTGTGCATCATTTATATATTATATAGCTTCTCTAGAGTTCTCGCCAGCATAAATAATTAAAAATTTACATGCTCGTAATTTAAAATGCTTAATTTGCTAGTTCTCTCATTAATTCGCCTATTTCTGCGAACGCTGATTAGTTTCTCCATTAAAAGTTTACAGAATAAATAATAATTTCTACACATACGTATCAAATTTTTATCATGATCGACGATCATTATATATATTATGGATAGCATATTCTATCGTGTATAGCATTCTCACTAACGAGTATAAAAATTTATTTTTTTTTTTCAAATCAGTGTTTCTATCCGTATTAAGAATTTTTAACAAGATGAATTGATTAATTTTACAATAAAAAATATTAAAATTTTACAATTATTTTATTGCTATATACTACTATATTTATTTATGTTGTGTTGTTTTGCAGCATTTGTTCTATCCATCTAAACAGTGGCACGCAACGAATAAAAAAAAAATAAACGAATAAATATTTATTAATTCACTTACAAGAAGCGATACAAAATCAAATAATCACTAATCGAATACAAAACAAAGTAAATATAGAAGAAGTTTCGTTAAAAATTTGTAAAAATAAAACACTATGATGTAATACTGTATTTGAACGTGGCACCTTGCCAAGTCACATACAAATATAGTATTGTACTGTACATACAGATATTTAATCGAACAGCGTGGAAGAAAAACGGAAAACATTTTTATCGAGAACTTTTCGTGACGGAAAAAAATGATATGAATGGCAAACATCGAACTACAACTAACTTGTGAAATGGAAATTATACCAAAAAAGTTTTTTTTGTGATTGCTCTATTCTTAACAAATATCGCGTAAGAAGCGAATCTCAAGGACCGTAACGATGTATCCAAGCTTCATTTGGATCATAATTTAGTAACGTTTGAACATAATAAATTTAAGTTAATTATACTATCTTATATAACATTTAAACTAAATTATAATAATTAACTTTATTCATGAAACAGGATCAATTAAGTCAGATAAGAATTGTGTTACCTTCTGTAATGAAGTTTTGTATAAGATTCAAGTAAGTAAGCGTGCATTTAAGGATAAATGAATTAATGAATTTGATGAAGTACTACGAAGATTTTTCTTAGCATATCTCATTGGTGATTATATAAAAAAAAAATTCGATCTCAGTACTATTCAACAATGCTTATAATTTTTAAAAAGTTTGAAGATCCGTAAATTCCCTGAGATTAGTTTAATGGTGAAAATAATTTAATGGTAGTAATAATTTATAATTTAAATAAGGAATATAAAGCGCAGAAATTTTGGAAAAATCAAACTTTCTATGTTTACGAATTGGAATATATAATTAACATATCTGACGAATGGAAAAAAAAAAATTGTTTTGAATTTGCTACTACAGTTTGACGGAACTTTAACTTTGTTTCTTAGATAATGGTAAAAAGAAAATATGAAATTTTAAAAACTCTGTAACGTTAGGTAAATTTAAACATTCCGATATGTATTCTTATCACGATTCGGTACTTCTGGTAAGCGAAAGAGAAACGCAAAAGAGATAAGGCATCGTTTTCCAAAGTATAGAGTGTATCTCTCAAGTCTGGCGAAAGCGATGATGAAAATTAGTGGATGCTTCCGAAAACGACCCTTTCATAAATGCTGATTATCGTAGGCTCCATATATTCTAATAAATTTTTGCAAGAGTTATTTAATGAAAAGAGGAAGAGCGGCGAACTTTTTTCTATAAGAAAGAAAGTCACTGCTACATAAAGAAACCACCGAGATAAGGGATGTCAGCATTATAAACTAGTACGTCCCGACTTATCATATCCGATCGTGTAACAACACGTGGCACGATAAGATATTAAAAAGTTATTATGAAACGGGTAATAACTGTGTACAGTATTATGTTAGCATATGTCTACCCGACATTAAATATTCTGTAAGAATCCTTTCAAATACGAGTAATTACACAACACTATAAACGCTTAAAATTTAGGAAACCGTCTAGTTAACGATTGAATATAATTTTATTTAATTTTCGCATATCTATCCACTTGTTTTTAGTCTTGGAAATATCATTTTTATTATAGTATAACTTAAATATAAATTTTATTCATAAAAAAAAAGGACTGTGTAAGTTTGCTTACTGCAGATAAGCAGTACTTTTACGTACATATCTATACAGTAATCGATATTCAAATTTGTTAATTATCGTGATATAATTTTTAAATAATTAGTTTACAATATTAAACTGTATATGTGATTATTCAAATTTTGAGCTAACTAAAATTTAATGTCGCCAACACGCAATCTGTCTCAACTGATTTATTTTATATTAGTCAATGATCAATCGAAACAAAAAAAAAAAAAAATTAAAAGCATTTGTGAATTAATTAATATCAAAAAAATTACAATTATTTCTCATTATTTTCCTTGTTATTTTATTTATAAAATGTTTAATATAGAAAATTTTTGATGAATTTATTACATATTTTTATGGATTATGATAGTAGTAATGTATTCATTTTGTGAGTGCGATTTCTAAAATCGATATCAGTCAAATTTTGATGATATCGATTTTACAGATATTTTACCGACAAAGCAATTTTAATCAATACCAAAACGAAATAAAATTAAGGACTTCCATGCGTATTTATATGTAAAAAGTTTTAATTTAACTGTGCATATGAAAATTTATAGCTTCCCATTGTTTACTTCGACGTCGGATTTCTATTCGTAACTAGTGCTGTCACATTTTGGTGCATCTCAACGCCTAAAAATAATATTTTATTTGTATGATTAGTGAAATTAATCCAAAATATCTGCTGAGAGTAATATTTTTATAATTTTTAATTAAATAATGACGTGTTTGATCAATTTCATGCACACATACTTGCCGAAAACCAACATTACGCTCATATCAGATCTATCCATTTAAACTAGTTTTGATCATGATCATGTGTTTCAAATTTTACGTGAAAATGATATGTGATATAATAGACTTATAGAAGTTAATAAACTGTAATAGAAATTTTGAACTCAAACTTACAGCGGAATGCTCTCACCAGTTCCCCATCAAGCTTATAGCTTATTGTTAATAAAAAAAAAAAAATATTATAAAAATCTTTCTCGAACTTATTTTTATCAAAATATATAGTAGAATAATTTCGATGCGTATACATTAATTAGTATTAATAAAAATATTCCAAAAAAAAGTATTAATAAAATATTCTAAAAAGAAAAGAAAAATAATACAATATATTGTCTTGTTAATATACTGTATTTTTAGTTATGATTAAACAAATATATTTTCGTTCTACTTATGGAAGCATTTATATTTTATGGATCGTGATTTAGTCTTTTTTTTTTTTTCCTTCGCTCTGTTGATGGAAACGTGGCCTTGGCTTTAAAAAAAAAAAAAAGAATAACGGTAAGTTCATAATCGTATCAGCTTGTTTTATTTGCAACCTTTCCAGATTTTAAAATAACTTTAATAGACACGATTCAGTAACTTTTACAACTATAAAAGAATTTCAAAAATAGTTAAAATGCACTCAGTTCATTAATTTTTGTAATAAAAGCAAAAAAAGCAAACTGTCGTTTTCTTGCAAATACTGTACAATAAAAATAACTCAGTAAGAGTCAGTTCCATTCTTTTAATTTTCCCTAACAACGTTTTATTAAGGATATACAGTATATATATATATATTATCTCACTTTTTTAAAGCTTGTTTAAATTATTTCTTAATTGATTTCCAATTTCATCCGTCATTCTGTCTGATTTTTATTTTTTATTCTATTTTTTCCGGTGATAATTTATTTCTGATAATAGAATACATTTAGAATCGTTCTTAAAGTAGTTTAGAAAAGCGAAGATAAGAACATTAAATAAAAAAAGCATTCAGTCTTTTTTTTATAGAAAATGCAGTAAAGTGTCGATTATCGAATTCATTATGAGATAAAAAGGAAGTTGGGTGCTAATTTTCTGCAATAAGATGACGGTAGTTCTATTAAATAAAAAGTAAATAATGTATTAAACTTCCATCTTGCATCGAATGTAGACTTCTTACGTGTTCTTATAAGTGTAGATGCGATTTTTTGAAAGGCATGCCTCTTATAATTAATGTTCCCTTTTTGTTTAATGTAGTTTAACAATTGAAATAAAATATTTCTTTTTTTAAATAAATTATGTTCAATCACGGAAACCGATTCGAACGGAAGTGTAGTAAAGTGGGAAAAGTTAAATTTCCGTTTGGTTTTAAAATAGAATGTTCCAATAATTCATATTTATTTTTATCATGGAATCCAGAAACTCGACAATTATTTTAAAACTTTATTTCTTAATTATTTGCTTGGTGAAATTTTACAGTTTTGTAGAATTATTAACGTTGCTTTCTACGACAGTTAAAGCCCGATTTATAACCATATAGTTCATGATTTTTAAATATAATTTTTCTGGTAATTATTTTGCGATAATAATTGTCGAAATTGAAAATTTTAAAATGCGCACTTAAAATTTTTAAAAATTAGATTATAGAAAAAAATATATATAAAATACATTTTAATTATTAATTTTCGTAACTTATTTGCATTATATCATAAGATATTTTGTAACTACTTATCTAAGTTTCTCATTTAAAATTTATGACATTCATCAAACTTTTCTTTGTTCTTAACGCATCATAAATTTTATACTAAAATGTTCATTATTTATTCATTCGCGTATTGTAACGATCCGACAATTATCTAAAAGTTATCATTTATTTGTCTAGTTCTTATAAAAACAAATTTTTTAAGATAATTTTATTTTTCTTTAACAATCAAAATTATCTTAAAAGTTTACTTTTACTTCAGATGTAAGCTTATATAAGGCATGTGAAAAAATAGAATCATTAATCTAGAACGTTTTTACTTTATACTGTATATATAAGACATATATTCCTATGATTTGTTTATATGCTAGTAATTAAAAATTTATTAGAAAAAATGTAATTAAATATGCTGAATTTTGGGCAAAAATTAAGTAAAATTTTACAGAAATTAAATGAAAAATCTCATCGCTTCCATTAAAATTGTTACGCATCCGCCAAAATATTTATTTCGACTCGGATGTTTAGAACTTTCGTAATTTATTTCTATTCATTGTTACCTTCTTTTTTGAAAGTGGACAAACCACAGAAACTTTTATTAAATTTTTTGTGAACCAGAATAATATGAACAGTTATTTTTAGACTCATTTTAAGAACGCATTTGCGAGTTAATAAAGTTTTTATATTCTAATATTTGTTCTTTGTATATTGTATACTCTGATGACATGATATTTTCTATATATTTAATAATTAATGAAATATTCTTTGTATTAAAAAATGAGTGTATGTTGAATTTCTGAGCTTCTTTGTTACTCTTATCCAACCAGAAGGATTTTGTTGAATTTAAAAGTAAGTCATATGTAAATTTTTCTGTTTTCTGTGTTTGAATCTCATACATAATCATTACTGTGATATTACTCACCTGTTGCTTTAGCTTATAAAATATTGGACTAATACATTGGTATAATACAATTGAAATGCATAAATGCATTATTAACAGTAAGTCTGTTGTTTTACTAAACAAATCGTGAATAATTATTTTTGGATTTATATTATAATTAAAAATCAGTGAAGTGTTTAAACTAATTTCACATCGTTTTAGTAATTTATTTTTTTAATGATTCAATTTAGATAATTATCAAGTATGGAGCATAGTCTGCATCCTAGTTTAAGTACTGTAGTCCATCAATTAATATTATTAATTGGTTCCAGAAAGCTATCATTATCGAATATAGCATAAATATTCCACAGATAAAATTTGTTCCAATTGAAAATTGAAATTTTCACTCTTGAAACATAATTTATGTTTTTTAAACACACGATTTTAGTACAGAATATATGTAAAGCATTAATATTAACAGAAACGTGGATAAATGATGATAAAAGGAGAGTATAAGGAACGTAAATAGAGCGTTAAATAATTGCAATAGTCTCTTTTAAGGTGGATGGCTCTTAAAGGAACCGAAAATTAAGTCAGCTAAGTCATATACAGTACTCAGAAAAGAATATAACTGGTTAACGGAAAACATTTTTAGAGCATTCCGAAAAAAATGGCCATATGATATAAATATATTGTTACAATAGCAAAAATTTATCATTATTATGAATAGTGGGATCTTTTGAGAAGCCATTCTTAGCTGATGCGATATTTATACAATTTCTCTCAAGTTTGCATTTAAAAGAAAAACTTTATTAAGACTGAAGATATTAAATATATATTGCCAAAAAATTTTGCTTTGCAGAAACTTTTTTGAAAATTAATATTATTAAGTATAGCTTTTTTAATAAAATATTTTTTTTTATCTTATTTGGAAAACACCGTTATAAAATTAGAAATTCAGTTAGATTAATTTCGTTGTCACTAATTAACAGATCAACAGAATAACTGAATTAATTCGATTAACAAAATAAATATAAATCACATCAAACATATAATAATTTTGATTATAGGCTATATCCAATTATTCCAATTATGATATGGTTTTGAGTTATTAAAATTTCTATTCGCTTTGTCAGCTAATAAAACAGTAGTTTCAGACATAGGTAGAAGTAATACTGAAGAACTTTCATGGATCATTTTCGCCTAATTTGAAATCGTTTGAACATTTATGTCTAAATTAAGTTCATAATGAAACAGATAATATTGTGCCAAGAAAACTGAATTATCCTTTAAATTATAGAATGTAAAAACAGTTCATAAAATATAAATTTTATTATTTCCATATATTTTTTTATACGTAATAAGAAGATTCAGTTGTTTATTGGACTTGCGTTTAAAATAAATTCACGTTGATTTAAAATAGGATTCTTCTGAATTTTTAATAAATTTGATAAAATATAGTATTATATAGTACAATATATTATCAATGAATATATGTGGTTTACGGTTTCTGTTTCGTTTCATTATAGTGATATTGTTTTTAGTCTATGAAGTTATGTATAACTAAATGAAATTTATTCAATTTAAAATATTGAATAAATTTGTTATTAGTTCGCATTATTAACAAATTGGGCCTCTATAATTATTTGGGATTCATGGTAACTTAGAATTAATTAGTACAGTGTAATACTCCTATTGCAATAATATTTGCGAAGTTTTACTGTTACATTACAATAGAAACTTGCCTATGATTTTGTTATCGGCATTACATCACCAGTGAAACTGCAAACGCAAGACGTATATATTTTTTTAGTTCATTTTGTTTCATATTGCTTTCTATCCAATGGATATTAAGCACTGGAACATTTCCCAAACCTACCGTGAGTATGTGCGACTTATAGTGGACTATAGAATCATTTTCTCAACGTTTTCAGTGAATATTGATACGCAGCACATTGAGGAAATGATTTCTAACATATCTTGAACAATCCATTCAGTTTTTTAGAGTTATGGAGTAAAATAAATTTTAGAGAATTTCAGAATTTCACTTCTGAGTGTTATCGTAATTTTATTTAGATGAAAATCGGATTTATTCAACAAATATCTGTATAGAATCTCTAGTATCAAATTTTGTGAAAAATTTGTTCAATTGAATTGTTTTATGAGTACATTCAATGCCTTTCAAAGAAAATGCGAAGCCCACGAAAACTAATATTTTTGAGGCTCTTCAAAATTTAAAATAAAACTATAGACAAGAAAATAAAAACAATTATACAGAGTGTCCATAAAAGAATGTCCCAGTTATAAATTTTAATAGCATCAACTGTAAACGTTGTAGAGTGTTGGTTCAAGGTCACAATTAAAGAGTAACTCAAACAGTTTTAGATAAGCACATGCACGAGTATTGATTTGTTGTTTTCTCGCTTGCAGCGCCACATAAGCAAAATGGCGACTTCTGAGCGTAAAGTGTTTTGTGTTCTGCAATTTGATAAGAGTGAATCTGTAATTTCAGTTCAATGTGCATTTCATTTAAGGTTTAATTATGATCCCCATGTGGCAAAACCATCCACTGATGACATAGGCAATTCAAAACCAGATGTGTTTGTAAAGGGAAAAGCACGGGATGACCAAAAGTGTCTGTAGAGGATATGGACCATGTCAGAGCATCTTACCTTCGTAATCTTAAGAAATCTGTTTGGAAATCAAGTCTTGAACTTCAGTTGCCAAAGACAACAGTTTGAAAGGTTTTAAGAAAACGTTTACCATGTGTCCATACCAGTTACAGTTGGTACATGCTTTAAAACCAGATGGCTAAGGTGTATGTTTTAACTTTGCGAGTGAAGTGTTTGAGCGGGAAGATGACTTTCTTGATTGTGTGGTGTTCAGTGATGAGTCAACTTTTCATCGGAGTGGGAAGGTAATGTTCGTATCTGGGAGTCAGAACATC
>WUQG02198422.1:0-21995 GCA_011317285.2 Androctonus mauritanicus
AAACGGTTGACCGTCTGCCGGCAAAAGGGGGTATCACTATATTCAGGAAGACATACTCTATAACCCTATTAAGTTTCATCAAAATCGGTGGATTCCACTTGAGGACCTCTCCTTGTTAGTGTTTTAAGTAGTTCTTGATAACTATCTGTATTTAGATTTAAACATGCTAACATCAAAAATATTTCAAGTTTTCACTTAGTTTTTCAGGAAATAATTAAAGTTTAATTAACATAATAAAAGCATTTTTGAAAAATATTAAAAGATTTTTTTAAAATAACAGGTATATAATAATGTTTGACAATTAAGGCTCTGTATTTGCAAGGGAGTTTTTACTTTTGGTTTTAAATTTGACATAAACCATTAAATTTTTTGAAATTGGCAGGTAAAAATTAATGGGAAACAATGATTTACTATATCAATATTATATGAAAAATCTTGATTTTTAAAATTATTAATTTAATTGAGATGAATCAAGTTTGAAATCTGAAAGAATACAGAATCTGGTGGGATATAATTTGTTCAAATCTATTTAACCATTTTAAGTTATAAACAAGAAAACATATTGACTTCAATTTTATATGGGATCTTCAATAATGTGTAGAAAATAATTGTAAATTATAATTTTGTCTAAGAAAATGAGATTAAAATATTGTGCGATATTTCAAATTTTCTAATTTTCACTGATTTAATTATTTCAGATTAAATAAACTGAGGTGTTAACAATATAAGTTTATTATTATTATTATTATTATTATTATGTAGTTGTTTATCAAAGTGAGCACAGAATAACTCCAGAGCAAAGTGCTATGTTGGACAAGAGTTAAGACATAGCTACTTGAAATGTTTAGTTGTGTTTTAACTAACTGTCTGTGTCAGTGCTGAGAAACTTCCTTACTGTGTTGCATGTATTGAGTAGTGATGCCTTTTATAATGTTAAGTATATCTTGGGGTGTAAATCTAATGTTTTGAGGCTTTTGTGCAGAGTGTGAGGAATTATTCCTGTTGAGGATAGAATGATGGGTACTATGATTACCTTTTGCATTCCCCAAAGACACTTAATTTCTTGTGAGAGTTCTGTGTATTTGTTAATTTTTTGGGTGAATGTATCCTGGATGTTGTGTGTTGGGTATTGAGATGTCTATAATGTATAACTTTGTTTTACTTGTCTATGAGAATGACATCTGGTCTGTTGTGATGTACGGTTTTGTCTGTTAAGATTGTTCTGTCATCATCACCATCATCATCATCATCATCATCATTATTATTATTATTATTATTATTATTATTAGTAGTAGTAGTAGTAGTAGTAGTAGTAGTAGTTTAAACAATTCTAGCATTCCCAACAAACCAGTGATTTATTGTGCACCTCTAACAAGATCATCTAATAAAAAATCCCAATCTTATATATAAAAAGACATTATTTTCTTTAATGGGGTATAGAAAATTCTTACAGTATAGAGAAATGCAACCCTAAATCATAGCTCTGAGAGACTATACATTCATATAAAATGTGAAGAAGAATTTCATCCCCTCCTCGACATCCTCTACAATTGGAATTTTCAGCAATCCCAATTAAGTGAAGATGTCTCCTAAGATGATATTACCCTGTAATGAGTTCTTTAATAATTCTTGTTTGATTTTTATGCAATGCAGAAACTCTTTAGTTCTTTGTAATGAGGGACTTAAAATAATCTTTTGCTTGCTTTAGTCTAGGAATGGACTTCTAATGTAAGAGGTGCTGAGCTGTTAATCAGTCATGACAATCTGCTCAAATGCATCAGATCTAATTCCCATGGCAGGCTCCAGTCCAATAAAGGAACAAGAAGCCCCTTCCTTGGCTAATCCATTTACAACCTCATAGCCATCAATTCCTTTGTGCTCTGGCACCCAAACAAGTTACTTGTAATCTGTTGAACAGTGAGAAGATAGCATTCCCATACAAGCTTTGAAGTAAAGCAAGAGTTACGCAGGTTGATTAGCTGATAGGATACAAATATGTTTGTTAATATATCCCTATTATGATTGATATTGATACATACAGAAATGAAAGTCAGTAGCAAACCTTCCAAGGGAATAAAAATAAGTCATCATTGTTCCTTATAGTAAATCTGTGTGTGTGTCCCATTCATATATCTCATAGAAATTTCATCACTCTGCTTACTTTTATATCAAATACAGAACTAAATCTTGCACCATAAGCAAGCATCACTTTTTTATTTCGTATAACATTTTCGGACTTTCATTTCAATCCCTCGTCAGTACACCATACACACTTACCTCCGTTATACACTATTCTGCATAAATGGAACAGAACTATTTTCAAAATTTTGTAATTTTGAACTAAATACAATATTTTGAAAATAGTTGTGTTCCATTTATGTAGAATAGTGTATAACGGAGGTAACTGTGTAGGTGTACTGATGAGGGACTGAAATGAAAGTCCGAAAATGTTATACGAAATAAAAGTGATGCTTGCTTATGGTGCTAGATTTAGTTCTGAATTCATATATCTTTTTAGCTTTATTAAAAAGCTTCCTAACATTAAGTTGAAGACTGCCAAACTATTTGTTTCGCTAAGGAATCTGTCTTTATGAGCTACCAGTATTGATCAGACAATTCTGATAGTAAGACAAGAGGATTGCCTGATGAATCTGGGCAACAGTCATCTCTGAATTTACCATTGAGCAAAATCTACTCTGAATATCCCAAGATTAAACTTCAAGACAATTAGTATTCCTTGGGTTTCTGTATGCTAGTTAATTCAATCAATTATTCATATGTTTAAAGGATATGGTGTCTCACTAGATGCCATATCCTTTAAATTAAAACAAATGTATCTGTGATTTGATGAATACATGCCAATTCTCAATTAGGACAAAAATATTTAGAATCCCTAATGTTAGGTCAGTGATTTCCCTTCTGTTTTTGACAACAAAGATAGATTCATTGCCCTTAATTAAAACAAAAAGTTTAGTACTTACCAGAAACTCCTATAGATATTCATTTCATTAGTTAATGTCTTTTCTTACCAAACATGATAAGAATTAGAATCAATAGCAACTAATAAATTAAATTGATTCTTTTGGTAAAACTCAACTAGATGCACAATTCAGATATTGATGGTAGCTCATCTTTATCATAAGGAAAATATGCAGAGGAAATTTAAATTCCTTGCTAATACAGCTCCCATCCAGCTTTAACCATACAGTAATTAAATCCCTAGAACAAAAATCCCATATGGATGAAATATTTATTATTTTTAACAAAAACACAAGTCTGAGGACCAGTTTAAGAAATAAAAGTAAATAATTTATCTTCTTTATAGTTGAGTGTTCTCATTTGGTACTTATAACGCAGTGGCTCTTGAATCAGAGTGAGATCAAGCCACCAACCCAAAAGGGAAAAAGTAGCTCAGGAATGCCGGAAGTTGATCTGAATCACCTCTTTAGACTTATAACACTAGAGCACATTGCCATATCTTCCTTCAAAGATTGAATACCAGAAGGTCCAGAGGTATTTCTAGAATTGCCATCCTTGCCAATGAGCCTGACCAGTTCATGCCCCTTTGTATGAGCAGTCACCAAAGAAATCAATCATCCAGAAATTAGTATCATTGAAATTAGGATCCAAAAATATCTTGGAAGTTCTCTTCATCAATCCTAGTAAGAGCCTTATAATTGGCTGCTTTAATGGCCTTAGCTGAAACAACAAAACTATCAAAATGATGTGCTGACTTTTTGCATCTTTGCTTCAACCCAGAATTCTCCAGTTCTCAATTTTAAACCCTAAATTATAGATATTGAGATGAGCCAACAGCTTGTTAACATCCTGCTGTGAATATTTGCAATGCAGAATGCCACTTTTACAGGTTTGAGAACATCCTTTCAAGAGCAATCCTTAGGCAAATTCCTTCCCCAAGAATATATGCATCCAAGTTGTGAATGAGCTACTGAACTCATTTATAAAAGTATAAATGAGTATATCATTATCCAGAACACTGGTAGAGGATATTCTCTCAAAGGAGCATCATCTACTCTGTTTAGATCGTCCCATGTAGAAGTTTGACTTCATTGGCTCATCATATTGGAATCTGGGTAGCCCTCCTTGATGATGGCTATCTAAAGGGAAGTCAAAGCTATGAAATATAACTCTGGCTGAGAACACAGTACTTTTTTTGCAGGTCTGCCATCCCAGAAAGAGAGTTAGAATTTGCAGATATGCCATTTGCCAACATGAGGAGTATCAACAGGAGGATCAGAAGAAGCTAATTGAGAAGTATGACCAGGTTGCTAAAAGCCACCAGTAACATCACTTTCTCTTCTAGCCCTTTTCACTTTCACCTAGCTGCTCTGGATAATCTTGGCTGTTGTGGACTGAATTTACGTATGGAAGAAGCAGAGGCAGACTGTAACACCATTCCACCGATAAGAGGGAGCTGATATTGCCACCAATATGCTGGCAATATCAGCCCCCTTTCAGGTTTGCTAGAATTCCAACTCAGCAATGGGGTGGAGAAACTTGGAGAAAGAATTTTTTTCCATTATTAATACTAGTCAAAAAATTTGAAGGAAACAAAACCACCTGATTATCCTTCAATACAGTGGAAGCCTAAATATGACAAGGTTTTGACAGGTGCCTTGAAGGGATCATTTGAAAGACTGCATCTTTTAATTTTAGTGCCACTCAACTCTCAGCATGATGCCTTACATCTTAGTTTGGTAGTACCAGAGCTCCTTTAGCCAAGCAAGGAAGTTCAGCTCAAATATCCAATCCCTGTTATCCCTTTCCATGACGAGCATGTGGAATTGGATTTTGGAAGGGAAGAGATACCCAAAGTTTCATTGTAATCTGATGAATAGAATGGCCTATTCATAACTGTAGGCAGCTCTGAATAGGGAAACTTTAATTATGGACACCTTGTACATCTGATTTTTCTTGATCAAAATTATTTGTCTGGAACCAATCATTCCATATATGTGGAAAATCTGACTTGATTTATATTGTTGGTCTTGGAATAAGCTCTAACATAATGTTAGGAGGACGACTGTACCTAAAACCAAATTTGATCAAAAGCCATTAAATAGTGCAATTTATAAAGATGTTTATAGAGAATAGATTCCAATTTTTATTGTGCTGAAATTTGCAGGGATTCAATTAATCTAAAATATGCCTATATGCTAAACTTCATTGAAATCAGTTGAACGATAAAACCTTTAAAGATGTCTTTGGAGGAGGAGAAAATGATATTTTTTTGTTAATTTATTTTAAAACTGCTCTAGTTCTTTTAGTAAAAATATTTGAAGCTTCAAGTTTGGCATTTGGTAACCTATCAAATATATTTATCAGATTAATAATATCTAATTTAGATCAAAAGTTTAGAATGAATTGAATTTTAGCCATAGTGATTTTTGTAATAAGTCAGTAAGTACTTGACTTACACTTTTGATAATTACAATAATCTGTAAAATTAATTAATCTAAATTCTGTTACGAATTTATAATATAGTCATTACTAACTTGTAATGCCACTATTTGTATATTAGCAATTGCCTCTTCTCTAGAGTATCACAGGTTAGCACCTTGAGTTACTTAGGTATGATTGATTCTAAATAGTTTAATTTTTACTTTGGTTTCATTGTCAATGTGAAATTTTATAAATCTTAAATAAGTATGAAATTTGTATCATATGAAAGAAATCAGCCAAAAATATGAATTTATAAAAAGTCCAGGTGTCTGTTTTTTCTTTGTTTTTATGTAGCTTTTTTAGAGATTACTGAGTGGTATTCTAGTTTCCATTGCAGACCATATGCATCCATGGTTAGATCCACTCTCAGATGAAGAATAAAGTTCAATAAGTCACACCCAGACTCTTCCTGAAAAAATCTGAAAGTGTGGAACCAAGAAGTGAACCAGGCTTTTTAAGATGGACATTCAACACACTTCAATATGGTTAGCTGCTGACAAAATCAGAAGTCAGATTGGTGCTATTTCGGAGATATATAATTTCATAGATTCTATATTGAATGTATTATTATTATTATTATAAAAATTTGGTATCACTGATGTGATTATATGTACATTTGGTGATTCTGTTATATTAAATATTCATATGAAAAGATTATATATTTTGGAAACAGAAACAATTTGATATCAATACTTTTGTAAATATTAACCTCTCAAATAACCTATTTTAAATGAAACAAATATCATTGTGAATTAATATTGCATTTCACATTCGTAGCCCATAAAAATCTTATCCCTCTCATATCAAGCAGAGATCACTTTTCCAAACATCTCACCATTTTGAACTGTTACTGCACATCTATGGCTAACAGGAGGTGGTTAAAACATTTACATACAAAAACTATCACTATATATGTTCAACTTTTGTTAACATTTATATGCATAACAGATTGCACATTGAAGTTATGGCTCTTGTAACCTTTTCTTCAGCTCTATCCTTGTCCTGATATTTTTCTCTGGAGTTTAATGCCACTTTCCATCATGTGGATAGTAAGTAGTATGCCATTGCATTGTCCTCCATAGGCTCCCTTCCCTTTGATGAAATCAGCCATTAGATGTAGGATGGAGTTAAATGAGCCAAGCTCAGATCCTTCCTTAAAATACTCTGGTGGTATAGGACCTAGAAATTGAATCTTGGTCCTCCAATGTGAAAGCACAGAACAATTCCACAGCAGCCATCCAGATGCTAGATATATTAATTTGGATAAGCAACAATAGAATATAAAAAATATAATCATTAATAAAAGTATAGTCATTTTACTATTGTATTACTTCTTTACACTGCTCCATTTTTAATCAAAAATACAGTTTCAGCACTTTAAGCAGGAAAATAAATATACTCCAAGTTAGTAACAAATTCCTTTATTAACTATAGCGCTTTCGGCTTTATCAAGCCCTCCTCAGTAGTTACAGACAAATTTTTAAACGTTATCATTCTACAATTCGTTCTATTTTTAACATTCTATAGGATCTTTTAACTACTATAACTGCTTAGGAGGGCTTGATAGAGCCGAAAGCACTATAGTTAATAAAGGAATTTGTTACTAACTTGGAATGTATTTATTTTCCTGCTTAAAATGCTGAAACTGTATTTTTGATCATTTTACTATAATTGCATTTTATTAATGACTTCTGTTAATTTATTCAAAATAATCTTGCTGGGATTAGAGTATGACAAAGAATGTATTTGTAAATAATACTCTATCATCAGCACTATTGAGCAGACTTTTGAAATTATTCTTTGAGCCTTTATTATTCAACTTAGAGAATAATTTGAGCAGACCTTTGAAATTAGAGAATAATTTCAAAGGTCTGCTCAATAGTGCTGACGATAGAGTATTATTTTCAAGTACCAGAAAGAGCAGTTTAGGAAGTTTCCCACAGTGAATGTATTTGTCTTATGTAGAAAATATGAAAGCTACAAAAATACTACAAATGATTCCTTTACTATTAAAAGGGTACATTTTTTATATTTTCTTAGTCTCCAAATTTTTCCTGTTTCTATTTTTCCTATGGCTTTGCTATATAGTTACTCCTCACTTATGATTGAGTTCTGTTCCCAAAATTTGGTCGCTAAGCAAGTATCTCACTTGTAGATATTTAGAACAAGTTACTCATTTAAGTTCTCATGGCTGTAAAGACATTTAGTTATGTACAAAGTGTTTTTCATCATTAGATTTTTGAAACTACAACTGCAGGGAATTATATGCAATAGAAGTCATAAATGATGCATATGAGCAAAAACCAAATTTTCCATTAAAAAAAGTTGTAAGCTTGAACATAAGTTCGAGCAGTCGTTAAACAAATAGGTCATTAAGTGAGGAGTATCTGTATAGGATATTCTATGAACACATTAAATTGGAATTTAACAGTTGTATTCATCATTTCCTTAAACTCTAATCACTTATACACAAAAATATTTTGTTGTGACCACATTTGAGAACTGCCATTCTAGAACATTTTACTATTGTGATATATAAAATTTTTATAGTTTTTGAATTTTATCAAATTTGAAAATAACGTGACATAAGTTGTTAGTTTATAACTTATAAGTTCACAAACATAGGAACACCTGTATATGTTGAGTTTGTTAATGTTTGATGATAAAACAATGAATTATAGAGAGTAGTGTAGAAATAATGTTCAAATTAGTTTTACATTTGAATAATTCTTACTTTATAAAAAATCTAAAATGTTTTTTGTTTTTATAAAGAAGTTTTCAATGCTTTTGGAACAAATTATGTTATTAACATGTATTTCCTATTCTTAGTGATCAGTGCTATAAAGCCAATTATTGTAATTAAGATAGCTTCTCCATATAAGTGCAGTAAATTATATATACTGTAACTGTTTACAGTATATATAATTTACTGTAAACAATTACAAACTGATGTTTAATATATTTTAAGCTATCTTTATCTAATCATATCTAATTAGTATTTTTTCAAAAAATTTTTAATTAAATTTTTGTTTTATATAGAATTAAAATATAATATACAGTATTTTAAATAAATTTTATTTTATCTATATTAAATGCACTTTTAATTAAGAAATAAGATTAAATTTTTTTGTATTATGACCATGTTTTATGAACAAAATTTAAAAAATTTTAGTAACAAATTACAAAATTTCTATGCAAGTTTCAAAACTTTTTTCATTGACAAGCTTAAAAAATTCACTTCAAACAATACATGATAAATTTACAAATTACGTTGAAATATTTGTTATGAAATTGATTTGGTTATTATGTTTTATATATTAGAATTATGATTAGTTTGAATATAAATTAATATTAAATATTTTATATTTTATCCTTCTTAATATCTAACATAATTCTGTTTAATAAAATTAATAATGAATATTTAATATAAAATTAATTAACAAAACAAAACTCAAATTCATTCTATTATTAAAATGTAAAGATAAATAACTCTCAATAGTAAACTTTAAAAGAAAAAAAATCCTTCAATTTTTATGTAAAATTACTTTATTTTGTAATAGTCTGAGTTAGAATTGAATTAGAAATTTTATTGAGGTGAAACAGTTAATTTATGTAAATATGGTAATTGAATTTATATATTTTCTTAATAGAACATTGAATTATTAATTTACAAATATAAGTGCATTTGTTTTCTTGTAAAACTTTAGTTATTTCTTTTTTCAGTAATTGTAACTGTTTATTTTTATTTAAAAATACTTTAATTTTATTTATATAATAATTAAATCATTAACCATTTTCAAAAAAAATGCATTAAATATACAGCTAAATCCTTATCGAAGAGAATGGACTATTAAAGCTGCACAAGGAGATTATTTATCACTTGTTCGTATGTTAAAAGAAGAACCAAGATTAGCTAACTTTAAAGTAAGTTATATAAGAATATGTATAAATATGCATAAATTTATTGTATGAAAATACATTGTTTAGATTATCTTATATCATTTATGATTCATCATCATCATATGTTTCTTCCAACAAGAGTTTGACTACCATATGTTTTCATAATTTCCTTTCTTGCACAATCATAGATAGAAATGACTATTTTTAATATTAGTTCATGTTCATTGCATGTCTTTTCTTTCACCATACCTTCTAGGATATGTTTTGTAGCCTATCAAGCCTTAAAAAAATTCAAATATTTTGATACTTTGTTATCTTTTAGATGTTTGATTGCTTTTTTTTCCCACTTAATAAGTAAGAATATCAGGGCTCTCTGGATTAGCAATGAAAAGCTTCTCTTGATCATGAAAAGTTATTCTGCATATTTTTGCCATCATCTTAAAAATTCTTCTTTTGTTAGGAGTTTCCTGGTTTTGGATTTAAATATGTTATTGCTCTTAAATTTCTTATTGTAAATTATCTTATTTATTTTGTTGTGCAACTATCTAGCTTGCTTTTTCAAGATCCACTATATATATATATTTACAAACAGTTTGAAACCATAATTCCATGCTTTTTCTATATTCATTTTTATAATGTTCCATGTTATATATCTGGTTTTTCTTTGTTTTTTCTTTCTTCCATCACTTGAAGTATTTCATTTGTTAACCAAATCTTATTTGCTGTTCAACAACTTTTTACTGATAGAATTCTAGTTAAAGTTTCCTTGATGCTTGCTTTGAAGCTGTCCCAATTTTGCTGTAGTACCTCTTTAGTTACATTTTCATCATAAGTCTTGTCAAATAAAAATCACTATAAAACAAGTACTTTTCACAGTGTAGATTAATATATTAATTTGTAACTAATGTTTTCGGCATACAGCCATCATCAGGTTACAGAATGGAACAGAATGTTATAATCAAACTTGAAACATTTAAACATTTAAAGTTTGATTATAACATTCTGCTCCATTATGTAACCTGATGATGGCTGTATGCCTAAAACATTAGTTACAAATTAATAAATTAATCTACATTGCAAAAAGTGTTTATTTTATAGTGATTTTTTATTTGAATTAAAAGTGGAAACAGTTTAAAATATAATATATCTAAGGCTTGTCATTTATCTCTTATGATAATCTTACACATATTATTAGGAATGTCTTGATTTTCATAAGACATGTTCTTGGCAATTTTATATGTTGAATCTATTGTAAATTATTACATAATTATTATAGCAAAATTAAAAACAACATATGCTATATTTATATCCTATTCATAATACAGAAAATACAATAAAATTATTATAGTGTCATGTGCATATAAATTTTGCATTTTGTTATAATAGTTATTATGATGCAACATATACATATGATAAATTTGCTAAGAAAAATTAAAAATAATATTATTAAATCATTTTACAGCAGTTTTATACAAAGGTAATTTGATCTGTTGAGGGAATCCTTGGTGGGCCAATGGAATAGTGGGACATCATATTCAGTGATATTAACATCTCTACAACAATTTTTATTTTTTGTTTTTTAAGAAGTATAATTTACAAAACTTATTGTAATTCTGTGAATCCATAGCCCTATCTTATCTCTGAATTTGAAAGTTTTTATACTAATGAATTGTGAAAAAGATATTGGTAAGAATATTCCTGATGAATAAGTAATTAAAAACTTTCTAATATATTTTATTTTTATTTGCTAAGTTTTAAAAATACACATTAAAGTAATCAAATAAATAACATTTTTTAATATGAGTGAGCCTCTTTATTGAAAAACTCCCTCTGACTAACCCGAACTATATATACTAACTTATCGTGGTTGATAGATGAAATTCTTGCATTATTTCTAATGTCTTGGTTTAGGTTATTTAGTATTTTAAAGGTTTTTGATTATGCAGTAGTGAATTTTGCCTAGAGATGGCTGCCTCCACCATCTATGTGAAAGTCTGCCACTGTGACAGTGGATGTGTAATATCTGTTTCAAGTTTTGTTAAGAAATCTCTTTGTAGCATTCTACTCCTCTCTCTCACTGCTCTTTTAGCAATTGTTTTTCTCCTTTTGTATTCAACCTAGTAATCTTGTGATTTTGTTGTTAGATATTTTTTAAAAGCATTTCTTTTGGATTCAATGATTTGAGCAATTTGATCATCTCATCTCCTAATTCTTTTTTTCCCACTTCCATTTTGATTTCTTACCCATTCATTCATTTGCTATTTGTTATTATTATTCCATTCTTCTTCAACTATTTCACTAATATTAAAATTATAAAAATGGTTTTTAAATACTGTATTTTGCATATCAAAATTTTTATGTAAACTTGAATTTATAAGAAATTTTTGTGTAAATCAAGTAACTCCTTATATTCATTTAAAATAAATTATTTCAGTTCATAGTAAGCAAAGAGACTTAATACAGATTTCATACAAAATAAGAAACTAAGTTTTATGTAATTAGATTATTATAAGATTCTATAGATTTATTTCTTTACAAAATTACTAACAGAAATATTAAGGGAAAATATGCAAATTGGCTTCCAAATGAATAAAATATCACCTAGTTAAAAGTTTATCATTTAGTTAAGGTTGCAAACATTGTCATTTTGTAATGCAGTAGAACCCTGTTTATGTGTTTTTGAAGGAGATTGATAAAAATTACTTAGAAGTGTTAATGTTAAAATGGAAATTTTAACTTTAAATGTTGAAAAAATACTTTAAAACTTAAAATTTAAAAAAGTTAAACTACATTAAAACTTAAAATTCAAAAGTTTAATTAACGATGATGGGAAAATAGTTATTTTTTCATAAGGAATTAATTGTAGTTTGTTTTTTGGATGCAATACTACATTCATAGATCAAGCATTCATCCACAACTACTGTACACATCTTGTCATCATTAATGTTTTTTGATCTTATGTAACGTTGTGTTACTTCCAGTATAACACAATGTTACATGACATCAGTAGAAAGACTATTGGGATAAGTTGAATACAAAAGTAAAACCAATACTTTTGTATTCATTCTATTTTCTATTTGGTAAGATAATGTAATGTATAGTGTAACAAATTGTTCCTTTGTTGAAAAAGTTTGGTCAAGATGTCTTGGATTTGATGTATAAGTGTAACTCTGGGGAATAAAAATAATAGCGTACAAATGCAAAAACATATAAATGGAAAATGTGTAAGTAGAATGATTTTACATGTAAAATTGAAAGAGTGTACAAAACACAGCATACAAGTGCAAAAAATGTAGAAGTGAGAAATGTATAAACGGGATTCTACTGTAGTAAGAAATAAAATAGTCCAACACTAGGCAGAAAAACAACAGAGAGACAGTTTTAAGTAAGCCTTTAGTTATAATAGTGATTTTTGCCTAGTGCTGAACTGTTTTTTCTTTTATTATTTATTTAAAATTATAATTGTAGAATAAAATAATCAAATAATTTTATAATTATAAAAAAGTTGATAAAATTGCCATTTATGTTTTATGTTGTGACTAGTTAAATAAACTCAATTTGAAATTACTGGACTAGATTCCAATCATAGATAAGTTTATTGAACCTTTATATTTTATGATTATTTTTAAACTGAAAATTTATAAATATTTTCTGTAAGACTGAAAAATTATATTAAAGCAAAAGAAAATGATATTCTGATATTTATTATAATAAAAGAAGTTTGATTCTAACTTTTTCTAAATTGTCTATTCTTTTTTATTGTACATTTATATAGAATTTTATGAGTTTCTTTGTCTTTTGTATTAATATTAATTTATATAAATTTTTAATAGATTTTATTAAAATAAACCAGTTTTATTTTCATGAAAAAATCTATAATAAAACAAGAGAAACATTTTTAAAGTAATGACTTTCTTATTGATGAACAAAATCATTTATTATATTTATGTAATGTTAAAATGAAGTAAATGATTTTATGTCAGGATTTATTTCTGATTTTAATAACTTTATGACCATATTAATTATTGGAGGAAGTTGTAATGTTCCACTCAATTGATGAAGCGAGTAATGATCTCTAAAGAAAAAATGCTTATATCATTTGTTATAGATTTTATTACAGTACAACTGTTTCATGTCCATATTGTAATTTTAGATTTAATGTTTTTTTTGACATTGTTATAAAAACATGTTTTTTTTCCTAACTAACATGGGAAAATTATAACAGTTTGATATTACTGTCAGTTTTAAACCAATAAAAATGCTAATTTTGTTTAATATCATAATTATCCTATAAAAGGTGGTGGTAGAAAAAATAACTGATGCACTCCCATTTATGGAGGAATACTATAAACAAATGTTAATTTACAGACAGTGGAATAGAAAGAGATTTAGGAGGAGTTTTGATGATGATAAAAAAGCCAACAAAAGAAAAATATATAATCGTGATAAATGCAACCTATTTATAAATATGTAAATTAAAATTATTTCTTTTCTCAAAAAAAAAAAAATATTTTTGTTATACTTGCTCATCACTTCTTAAAACACCAAGAACATAGAACCTATCAGAAGATATAGGTTAACGTGAACAGACTCTGTCATAAGCGCTCAGATTGATCCAAAAGATTAATCAGTCCACATCCTAGATCTGGACTAGAGCTAGTAAATACCAAACAGGATATTAAAATCTAATACCTTAACTCCTCTAGATAACAATTTTGATTTATTCTGTTAACTTTGTATCTAGAGAATGAAATATAAGCATTACTCGTTTATTTTTGATTAACAATCAATATTATTTTACTGCTCAAATAAAAAAAGTTATATTTTTTGTAGGATTTCATTTCGGTAAGTAACAACTTTCTACATGTTAAATTTTATTGAAGAATCTAATGGCAATTTTTCATCCTTTTGGATCTGTTTCGTTACGCAACTGTAGGGGGTAAGTAAATTTTTTAAAGTCGAATTAAAAACCACTCCAATAAAAATTAAAAGTATTTTTATTTCCATCATTTTAATATCCATTGGATTTTTCCCTTAAAGTTCGTAAGTATACATGATTTTTATCGCCGTTTATTTTTCTGAAAACAGTAAATTTTAACGAATTTATTAATGAATTTTATAGACAGCTCTTCATTGGGCAGCTAAACACGGCAGCTGCGACATTGTGAAATTAATGGCTGGAAAGCATAAAGTTAATCCAAACATTCGTTCGGTGAGTGAGTGGCTGGAAACATTCTTTTAATTTCTTTCGAATATATATTTATTATTTTTTCTTCTGTTTTCGGTTTTTCGGGCATCAAGCACGTAAGTATTGTTGGTTTTTTCTATGGCCTGGATAATTTAAAAAATATTATACTAATGTTACTTTTGGTCTTCATTTCTGTGGCCTTAGGGGGTAAGTATCCAATTGTTAGATTAGTTACAGTCGGTAATAAAATCCTGGCTGAACTGATACAAATCGTTTTTTCCTCAGGGATATACTCCACTTCACGTAGCCGCCATGTTTAATCGCATGGAGATAATTGAACTGCTGAAAGCTTCTTACGGTAATTAATTAGTTGCGAAATTTTAGTTATTACCACTCTAGATGCTACTAAGAATGTTACGCGCTGATATACTGTAGGTGCTGACCAGACCATAAGGGATTATAGCGGTAAAAGGCCGGAAGATTACTTACCCAAGACCCAAGTTTCGAAAGAACGTAAGACGTCTACTACTAACTCTTCTGTACTTATCAACCGAACATTTCCATCTATCCGCTCTTCTTTGCATCAGTCTTTTCTAAGATCGACCAGACCTATCGTCAGATCGAGAAGTATAAAGTCTGCCTATTCTGGATAATTATTTTATGTTTTTCTTTACTATGCATGGTGCATGTTGGGACTTTTATCAAAAAATTTTATATAGAAGTTTTCATTATGGGCTATCTGTAAGGTTTCATTATTAAAGGTGAAGGTCATCTGTTAGGATTGGTTGGTGCTTATTTAGTTTAATATATAAATCTTTCGTCTTCTTAATTCGAAATTTTTAGAGAGATGCTGTGAAGAATGAATGGATTTTCAAGACAAAATTATTATTTGATTTTTAATCAAAAAATCAAATAACTTTCTCCTGTGAAAAAATAACTTAATCCTAATATTTAGTTATTCTAAATTTGGAAAGAAGAGTCCAGGTTTAAACAAAATTGATTCGTAAATGATAAAAGTTTGTTTTATGGGAATTTATTTGCATGACCGAAGAGAAGGATAATGGCTAAATTTAAAAACATACCTGTGCGTCACGGCTGTTTCAAAGAGAGACAAAAATGAAAACTATAGTAATGCTATACAATATATATAAGTTTCGTTTCAAGAATTAGTAGATAATTACTCATTCACTAGTGTGGACAGAAAAGCGAAATTTTAATTTTTTTAGAAAAATTAATTTCAAGTAAATTAATTTAAAAGGTTAAAAAAAGATTTCGAAGATTATGAAAAATTTTGTTAGCATTTTGGATATTAAATAACACGGAATGTTGTATTTTTGCCGATGTTTAAACGATAATTAAGAATAAAAGGTAACCGGTAGTGGATAAAACTTCACCGATCCCTTCTGTTACGTTTTAGTTATTGGCAGATGAAACATATAGATAAGGTGTTCCGCAACACATTTGGACCTCCCAAAAGACTTGTCAGGATTTTTTCTTCCATTTACGTATCATTTGTTGGAAGATATACATCTCGGCATCATAGTCACATCCCATTAGTAGGCATTACCGCATATCCATTCGGTATCCCGCCAGGGATGTATGGAAGAGGAAACAATAGACAGTGACAGAAGGCCAGGTTGACATATCCAAACTCAAATGACCTCTGGGGCTTTGGTCTGTCACCCGACATGATCGACAGGGGTTGGCGTGGGGACTGGCGCTCCGATGATTCTCGGCTCGATACATTTCCACTAAATTGACTGCGACTATTACTCGACAAATATGGAATATATGCCATTTAAAATTTAGACTTCCAGCTAAAAATTCTCGCTTTTTCCTTCTAAGTTTCCAGCCGAGTGGCTACACTACATTTCAAAGAGAAAAATTTTAAAACCGAAAATAATTATAAATGGCCAGAATAATGGATGACTCGACGATATTAATGAGTAACAATGTTTTATGGATGAAAATCAGACTTTCAATCAGCCACTATAAATTATTAATAAGATATCGAGAATCAATAAATGCTTGATCAGATAAATTTAAAGGTACAACAGATAATGTTTGTTTTTTAGTCAGTCAGTCGGCCGAAAGAATTTTCTCTAGATTTGGTAAAACAACTTCCGTCAAAGAAAATTACGCATGGCGCCCAATGCGTTTCATTTTGGTGGTGATGTAGTAATGGGGATGGCGTGAAATGAGCTCTCTTCTTACGCTCTTAACGGAGTTTAAATAATAATTTTAGCAGCATCGATGATCGATCCAGTGAATTTGACTAGAATAGGATCTCTGAATGCTAAAGTGAAGAAAACCGCTTCCGCTCTTTACCATGGGAGATCGTCTAGAGTTAAGAGTTGGGGATCTTCCGACAGTTTAGCGGAAATGGTACTTTTGTTCTGTTTTCTTTAACACCCAACATTTAAATTGAAGATGGTGCTAAACTTTTTTTTCTATTTAACTAGATGGCCAATCACTTCGTTTCTACGCCCAGACCTCTCTCCACCAAAAAGAAAAAGAAGAAAAAGTAAGCCAGTTTTTTGATTTACATAAAGCACTTAGAGTTACTTTTCAGTCGATTTAAAATAATTAATTCGATGGTTACAACATAGCGCCATAGCCGATAGCAAAACGTAGCCTTATTAAGGGAAACTATGACTCGATATATTCTGTTCTGTGGCGCAGAAAAAAAAGTTACGATTTAAAAATTGATGTTCGGACAAGACAGATTCGACTAACGTTAATTTTACTAATGGAAAATTTTTTCTATTACAGCACAGAAGAAAGGAAGGATTCAGATTCGGATAGTGCCTACGGATTTTATTCATGACGAGAACTTATAGCTCGACTACAGTACAAAATACTTCTTATACGTTTCATCCGGTATTTAGAGAGATTTCTGCTCCATAGTACCAGCTCGCGGTCCAAGGCCTGTTAATAGGTTAAAATCTACTTATTTATATATAATCTTCCTATATAAATGTTGACCAAGAAGAAATTATATATTCACCGCCAATTATACGACTTTTACGGGTTCGAATAATCACCAAAGTAAGATCAGTTTTGTATAAATAAATAAAGGCGATTGTGTGTCGTCATCTGGTCCAGAGTGTAAGGAAAACTAACTACTAGTGGCTCGGTAGCTGTCAATTAAGGACGACGCTGGGGACGGGGCCAGCCATTATCCACTTAACAGACACCGTCTCCCTCGGCTCTTCGGTGGCCTTCTCTAGAGACCGGTAACCCAGGTGTTACGGGACACTATACCGCGCTACCATCATATTCTAATTCTTGGATAGATATAGATGACAATATTGTTGACAATGGTCCAGGCACGAACGGAGATGTGCACACGGATGGGATTAAGTGATCTCTAATATTTACTCATGAATTTTAATGGCAGTTCTTAGTCGGTAGTATGAAAAACATAGGTGGGTTGTACCCTAGACAAACAACCAATCCCCAGCGTGATTAAATTATACTTTCAAATCATCTTTTTGTTTCTGGTTCGAGGGTCGGAAGCTTCCAACGTTATTTAGAAGGAACTAAATGATGAGAGAACTGTCACTAACATTTTCCTGCGCTCGATATCTAATCTATCAGAAAATGAGTTCCCCTAGTCGGGGGTTGGGGTTACCCGTGTACCATTGATTTTTCTCCGGCTGCTGCCACTTATACGCTTATCCAAGGCCACCGGTACAGTTATCTGTGTGGCTTACTAGCGGATTGGGCCAATAGATAAAAGCATTGACCGTAAAATTTTTATGCGCTGAGAAAAAGAAAATTGCCCGAATATAATTGCCACCTATTTACCCCGCTGAAAGCCTAAGATCAGCCTCGAATGTATTAACCTCAGTTTTTGCCACTGCCGACAAGTTCGATTCCATCCGATCTCTCCGCGCTATTCACTCTAGCTGTAATTGGGATGAACAGTCGCTCTCGCTGCTGCGCCACGCCTTTAACTGAGCAAAATAAGAGAACTTCACAAATATCCTATAAAGCTTTAATATCCAATGATTACTGACGCCATCTGGCGAACGGCTGGAAAAATATGTTTCTTCAATTAATTTATCGACGCTTTCTAAGCCGGTACCACATTCCAGTTAGTCAGCCATGGGCTAACAGTTCAAAGATTAAATGCTAGGCTTAAATTACTGGGCTATATTCATTAAAAAGACTAATTCGTTCTATTTTTCTTTCGCCACCATGTGGCTCCATCTATTAGCGGAAACTTTAAAAATATAGTCGATACTGAGGAGAATGAATTATTGTATTCAACTTTACACCAACGGATATATAAAAATAAATTTTTGACACGTTACATATATTTTTCCCGTCAGTTATATAATAAAAATAAGCCACGGAAAAGATTGATAAAGACGACAAAATCGTAAATAGGTTTCGATCAGCGCTCAATAATTACCATATCCGCTTACGGCATCGGCCACTATCAAAGTGTGACTATGGATTACCAGCCATTGTGTCCAGTCGAGAGTTGTCGACTGACGAAATTTATAAAAGTGGCGACACTCTTTCGTATCGTCTAGTAATATGATGCTTAAAAGATCTGACTTAGATAACTGGCAATTTTATCAGCTAAGTTTAATATTAAATTATAATTTGTTAAGGGAGGTCGCACCAGTCTTATTCCGCGGGTTAAAACGGGTTTTACTGCAATGTTTGGTGTATCGCACCGAGTCCAATCTCTAGGATAAACTGCCGGCTAATTTAACCAGCCGATTTTGGGTGGGTTGAAATTTATTCTATAGATTATCCGATGGCGGAATGCGGCAGTTCCGAATCGCAAGCTGAAAATAATCTCCATTTAGATTACACTTATCTCAGTCCAGAACGAATATATCCGAAAAAGATAGATAGTTTACTCTTCACCCTGATAACTCGTCTGAGATATAGTTTGACAGTAACTACAAAACTTGATTTTAAAAGGTAAGAAGAGAAATATGCACTTTATAAATCAAAGTTGATTATTTTAAATTCATAAAGTAAATTGTTACTAATATATTACCTATGTGTATGTATTATAACCACATATATTCAGCTATAACAGTAAACCAGAAGTATTTTCTTGTATTTTTCAGATTTAAAATGACTTACTATTCCAAACTATTCGCTATTATACTAGTATACGCTTAATCATACATAAATAAATATTTGGCCAACATTTTTAAAAATAATGAATTAAAAGCTGAGTTGCAAATATTGAACACAGTTAAGGTTCTTTGTACATGGAGCGTATCGTTATAGACGCTTATTGGATGGGGCATCCCTTTGCTCGCAGCGCCACGTGTTTTCAAATGCGTGTCTGTACACGAATTGGTAGTGTAGCATATTGGTCGTATTTCCCGCGCTTCACCACACTAGTCGTACCAAACTAGGTTTGTTCTCTCGGTACCATTTACCTACTTGTATAAAAAAAAAATAAATGAAAGTACTACAATTAAATTCGTATAAATAAAAGTATCCATATTTGTATAATTATTCATTGTCTGAATATTCTCTGAAGAATATAACAGAAAAAGCGTGAAATGAATTAGCTGACTTAATGAACTGGGCAGATATGTATGCGAATATTAATATATTTTAATTAAAATTGTAATAAATACAATAATTTCGTGGCCACGGAAAAACAATAGTTGATTTTAGTTTTAAAACTATTCTTAATTAAAAAAAATACCTAGTGGAATGATTTTACTTTTGAGTGGTGCCATTCGATATATACCGTTCTATAAAATGTTGGAAATTTTGCATCATCTGATAATTCACAGTAACAAACAATCTATTATTTACGTTTCTTTCAAGATAGAGAGGAACCCATAATAGTCTTTTTCGACGACGAAAAAACAATAGGATATATCATCATCGCCGCTGGACGCCATCTTGACTGAATGAATTCTGTACACTTGTAGTACGTTTGGTGTATAGATGTGCAGGCGTGCGCGTACCATCAGCTGTAAGTCGAATCTTATATGCGTCTATGCCATGCCCTCTGTATACAAAAGGCCTAAACGAGTTGATGGTAAAGCGTATGCGCAATAACTATCTTGATACTATCTGGCTGATAGCTAACTTATGTCTCGTGCAACATTTTGTTCAAAAAAATTTAAAAAATCTGAAGATTAAGTACAGATTAAAGCTATTCTACCGATAGCTATTCTGCAAATTAAACCGACAGTCGTGCAATCGCCCCTAAAGGTTTAAAAAATCTATTTGCCCTAAACCTAATATGATGCAGATATAAATTACAAAAAGCCAAGAATTTAAAAATTGTCAAATATCAAAATATATAACCAGTGACTGTGGCCAATTGTCACCGAGAGGGAGAAAAAGTTTACTTCCCTCACCAGGTGGTTTCTGAAAAAATTAAACTTTTGAATACAGTGGATTTAATTGGAATTAAATTGACAAATTTTATTGGCTTACTAAAATTGTTCAACTCATTTTACAGATACAGCCATCTATAGATAGATGAAAATAGTGAAACTTTTAAATAGTTTATTGACATTGGTGAATAATAATTAAATTATGGAGTCATCTATAAATTAGATTTATCACTATAATCATTTTTGGATATTACTACTAATCTATCTATTACATTTTTTCAAACTTATTTAAAAAATACCAGCAAAATATGCAAATATTGTACTAGAATTCTCTATAGAAAATTATAAATGATAGCTTCTTAGGCCCGGTTTTTTCGTGTTCTTTTTTTAATTTTGCTGTTTTACATCCTTTTTTAATCGGAGATTACTAAAGGACGGGATCGGTTCAACCACGGGCTGCACTCACACTCGTGGAGGGAAACCGGATGGTGAAGGACGGGGATCACCGGGCCCTGAACCCCGAAAAAACTTTTCAGTAGATGCCGGACCCGGGACGTGAGCTCGGATCTTCCTGCGTGGCACGCCAACGCGTTACCACGCGGCCATCGGTCACCAATGTTCTAAAGTTCCTGTTAACTTCAATCTCCAGTTATCTGTTAAAAATTGTTAGATAAACGCTAATTGGTAGTTTACCGCCGGAGTTGGACCTCGTGATAAATAATTTCAAGGGTTGAGACACGAGAATCGAATCCAGTCCTCCAGAGTGGAAAGCAGAAGCGTTTCCACGTGGCCAATCCGCTCGACTGTCGTGTCTATTGGTGAACAGTTGAATATTTTTTGAAGGGATAGTAGTGCAGGCGCATTATTAAGACCGTTTGATTATTTTCTTTGATACAGCGTAGAAGATATTGAGAAAGATGATGCATTGTGATCTGTATAAGATCAATCATAACTACTAGTTGCTTGCCGCCGACAGGAATAACTGCATTGATCTCGCCAAAATGGAAGTGGACGAGTCTTGGCAATGGAAGATCTTGTGAAGTGATTAGATACATTTCATCTCAGTGAAACAGTTAACACTCGCAACTGTCAGCCTGATTGGTCTC
>WUQG02198533.1:0-21994 GCA_011317285.2 Androctonus mauritanicus
GGTAGGAGAGATCAATTACCAATCAATTGTTCTGAGATTGAGGTGAGCACTGAGAGAAAGGAATTGTTGAAATTGTACTGTGATGAATAGATGATATAGTAAAAGCTGAATTGTAGTTTGGAGGATAGAATAAATTAGAGTAAGTTGATATTTATATTAAGGCATCTTTTCTTCTGATGGTATTCCGTTAAAGTACTGTTTTTGATATTATGGAGGTAAATAGAAGTTTTCTTATTGTTAATTATTGTACCAATAAAAGAATTTTTTGTCATGTTGGACAATAAAATAAAAGAATTTTTTATTGTCCAATAAAAGAATTTTTTAAAAATAAAAATTTTTTAATTCTTTTATTTTTCCAATAAAAGAATTAAAAAATTATTTTATTGGAAGTTAATAGTTTGTTTCAATTGAATTTATAATAAGACTCGTCTTTTAGCTTTTAAGTAGTCTTTTAAGCTAGTCCGATACCAGCACTTTAGCTATAATAATTATTTAGTAACCCTGGACGTAAAGTTATTTGTCCATTAGGTTATTGCTAGTTCCGGGTAAAGAGTAATTTTGCACATCTAGTTGAACACCTTTTTGAAACTGACTGTTCATATGGTGGAAAAATATATATATATATATATATATGTGTGTGTGTGTGTGTGTGTGTGTTTGCAAACCATCAAAATTTTTAAGGGTTTTGCTTATGCATTTTAACACATTCAGTTATGATTTAAGGGATGACCATATAATGCTACATTTTGCTTAAATTAATAATAATATAGATTAAATTAATAATAATAATAATATTGTAATAATTATTATTATTATTGTAATAATTTATTACAATAACACTTTAAATGTATTATTATTAATTATTTTTATCAAAGATATTTTCTTATTCAGTTCATAACTTTTAATAAACTATATTCATTAAAATATTAAAATGATTTAAAATTCAATTATATTTCCAAAATATATATTTAATAAAATAAAATGAAATAAAAAGAATTACAATAATTTCTTACCAATTTGTGATTTTGTTGCATTAAATGAAATATGAAATTCAATATCAGGTACTAATTGAACAGCCCGACGATAAAATGAAATAGCTAAATAAAAAATATATGATGGTTTATAAAAAAAAGCATTTAAGATAATACTTTAATAGCATTATAAATTAAATAAATATTGAAAAATTAGTTCATACTGTACACAAGTGGAAAACAAATTTAAAAAAATCAAAATTAATAAAAGTTTTACAAAACTATACAATAAATAATTTTAGTTTATGATCATCTTCAATATATGAAATATATTAAAACATTTCAAATTAAAACTATTATACAAAATGTCTTATATGCAATGTTAAATAATGTACAAAGCACATAATGACAAAAAGAATTGACTTTTCATTTAAGCTCTGAAAACAATTAAATTCTTAAATTTTTCATTTCATAAGAATTAATTAATCATCATAAAATAAAGCAAGTATTATCTACTGTGGTCATGAATTCCTACACAAAATTCAAATAGTTAAATACCATGAGAAGGGAAAATATGCAGGCCACATATGCAAGATTACATTGTTTACAAGAAGATAATATAGCAATGAAGGCACGTGTCTTTGTTGATATGTTACTTTCTTGTAACCAAAAGATTTCTCCAAAATCTTCAATACAGTAGAATAAAAATGTCACAAAAATATTCTTGTTGGAATGCAATTTTGCAGTTGCATTTAGTAGAAAAGCAACCATGTAAAATTTTAAGTTGCTAAAAACATGGAAATTGAAAAGATGGTATATGATGTAAATAGATATGCAGAGACAATGTTAGGAACAGAAAAAGATCCAATAGGCCAATAATGGAAAGAATATCAAAGGTCATTAATGTTCTATGTATATGAATTTGATGAAATCCTTGCCATAACTAAAACAAATTGGTTTTAGTTATGGCAAAATGAACATGTCAAAGTCAACAGTTCAGAGTGTTCAAAAACAAGATATTTAACTTAAAACTTTAAAACAAGATATATACTATTTTTTAAGTGTTCAGCAAAAGAAGGATTGAGTCAAGAGAAGTCAGGCATTTTTGAAGCAGTATGCTGGTGATAGCTACAAAAATATTCTTTGCACTGATGAGAAAATCTTTACTGATGCAAACAATTTAAAAAGTATTAACCATATTTATGCTAAATCAAGAAAAGCAATCTTCAGAGATTTAGAAAAAGTACTAGGATCTAAAAACCAGTTTCAATGATAGTGTGGTGTGATGTAGTTGGCATGGAAAGGCAAAGTTGCACTTTATACTTTCACTCCCTGCACTTTGAATATGCATTCAAAATGTAGAGAGTGCATATTCAAAGTTCTTCCCAGCACTTACTCTCTGCATATTCAAAGTGCAAAGTTCCCCCTGCACTTACTTCCTACATATTCAAAGTGCAAAGTTACACTTTGAAATGCAGGGAATGAAAGTGAATGCAAAGAATATAATAGAAATTCTATAACCAATTGTAAAGCCACTGAACATTGGTCTTTTCAACTGTATCAATTGTCCTTCCAATAAGAATACTCCATTACAAAGTCAAAGTTATCCGGAGGTATCTAACCCAGCATATTCCCAACTTCATCTCTAGTGAATAATGGCCCACTGCATCTCTATATCTGAATCCATTAGATTACAGCAGTAGTCTTCAAACTGTCAATTTAAGAAACCCTTATGAATATAAAATTATTTTGCAGAAATCAGGATCATAAACAATAGAATATTCACAATCTAGGTAGTACATTTTAAAGAAAAACGTTTTAATATTCTTTTATTATATTATAATAAAAGTTAAAAAAGTATTACAAAATAAAGTTATTTTCGTCAAAATAACTTCGTTTTCATTATTTTTATGAATATTTTATGTATGTTTATGGAATCCTTTAAGACAGTTTGTGGAACACAGTTTGAATAACACTGCCTTACAAGAAAAAGAAAGATTTTTGTTTTGCATTATTAAATAAACTGAAAGGTTTCTTTTTCTGTATTTACCTCTTTCTGTCTTTAGGGTACTAAGAAGATAATTGAAGTATTGATTATATTAACTATTTACATTTTAATTTTCTTAAAATAATATGCCTCAGTTCATATTTAAAATTATAAAATCGTATATAAATAATGGTAGTTTTTATAAATTTGAATGGAAATTTTGTATTGAAAAATTTTTATAAAATTTTTATTGAATTTTAATACAATTTATAAAAACACTTTAAAGTTATTTTAAAATTTTTCATGAAAAACCGTTGTAATTTTTTTCTGAATATTTTTTATGTACTCTTGCGATTATAATAAATGCTATATTGATCGCAATGAAGAACGCATGGGACCTCATGCGATTCATGGGATGTGAGTTTTAGACCGTTGTAGTAAATAAATCGTTCTCACAGCTCTAATAATAATGAAAAAATATTTAGTAATTTCATTAGATTATAACTTAAAATTATAATTGCAAATTTACTAATTTTTATATATTTTTAGGCAAATAATGAATCTTTAACATTTTTCTTTCTTTCTAATTCAGAATATTAGATTCTAATTCATAAGAAATTTTATTATAATGTAATATACTGTATTATATTCGATTATTTTTATAAATCCTAGTTACTCTTTTATATTAATGATTTCTTTCCGTAAAATACATGTAATATTTGTTGATAAACTTATCTTGATCATTATATCTAATATCTGTCACAAAGCCTATTTTGATTTCAGTAGAAAAGTTATTATCCTTTTTAATCTGATATAAATATTACTAGACGTCTGTTTATTATTTTGTAGATATTGTACAAGGATAGATCTGGTGTTATTTTTAAAATTTATCGTAAATTCGCTTCATTTTTTTTTCGATAAAATCGTTCTTCGTTCCCTTTTATTACGTTTTTCCTCGATAAAATATGTTTAGACATTAGCTGCTTTATCATGATGCGCTCGTTTTTAGAACTTAATTGGGGTTTTTTAAATATAAATCAAAACGATAAAACTAATTAACATCGTATTTTCTAAGGCAATATATATATAAAATATGTCAGTTTAATTTTGAAATTCAAATTTCTCAAATATAGACAAACACGCTAGAAAACAAACAATTGCAAATAATTTTCAACAAAAGATATATAATGATGATTCTGATTTCGATAAATTTGTTTATAAGCATTATGCAATCAGGACATTACACATTATTGCAATATAAATGAAAATCTTAGACAAAAAAAGAATCATTTTTTAAGCTAGCTAAAATTTTCTAATTATTATTTTAATAATTAAAATATATGTTATAATGACCACAAAATATTTTATTGTAAAAAAATAATTAAATAATTAACATTTCAGTTATTAAATTGAAATTTTTTAAATAATTCAGTGTTTCTGTATTCAAAATTTTATCAGCAAACCTAGATCTGTATAAATTACGGAATAAAATTTTAATGATGCGTAAGAATTAAACATCATTAAACATTATTTGTGTTCTTTCTTTTTCGGGTGCATCTCATATAAGGAACAATTTTGTAAAGGTTTTAAATTATATATAGGATCTTTATAAATATATATCGTTTTCATAAGAATTGTAACTTTTGACGTATATATTTTTTTTATTATTGATATCGTAATGATTATGTTATGTTACATTTTCAAAATGAGAATTTTGAATGAGATTCGGTGCAATCTTACTTAATAAATATATAATTTTTTTTTTTATATTTATTGTTTTAAATACTGTAATATAATTTTTTTATACTCGTTTGTTTTATACAGTATATTATTCATAAAATATATTTTTAATTTTTCCAATATTTTAATTTTTTTTTCTACAGTCCCATTTGCGTTAAAATTATAGCGAGAATGATTTTAATAATATATTGCGAAATTTCAAATTTTTCAGGTAGAAATTAAATTTTAATTAAAATAAGTTAATTTATAAACTATCAAATATAAAATATTTAAAAATAAACATTTTTTGTATTTTTATAGATTAATATAAATATTTGATTAATTAAATTTTTTATATAATATTTTATATAAGATTTCAGCTTAATTGATATTAATACCTCCAGATGGAAGCACGATAGAGTGAATTTTATGCGATCGATTGAAATCTCATGAAAATATTATTAAACGTAATTTCATTAAACATAATATTCTAGGAACATAAGCAATACAAATATGACATTCTTTACATATATTTTAAATACCAGAATCTTATTTAGATAAAATATTTTGTAGAATACGAATTAAAAAATATACTTTTGTTCATTTTTTTAATTCGAATTTGATAGCTAATAATAACAAAAAAGCAATTTTTACAGGTACATTTATTGTAAAAGAAAGAAAAGCAATTTTGGCATCCAGTAATCTGTCTATCAAAATATTCATGAATAAATTTTAAAGCCCAAAACCAGTCCTGGCCAATAAACTCGATTAACTAATGAATAACAAGTTTAGTATAAGAAAATTAGAATAAGTGATATATATATACTGTATATAGAAAATACAGTTTTAATATAAATAAAGAGAACCAAGAGTTAATGTTTTTGTGTGCTGGTGCTTTCACTGCATTATTTCCAGTTAATTAGATTGTTTTTGCAAATCATATTCCTATACAAAATTCATTATTCATTTATCTATTATGCGATAAAATCCCCAAAGGTATTCGAATTCACATTTGAGAGGTCACAATTTCCATCTGACCAGTGGTTATCTGATGATTCACCCATGATTCATTGATCCATTCTCCTATTGCAGACTCTAATGTTTAATCGTTAGAGATCACATGTCATAGAATTGGATTTTGATTATGTACCGCCTTCCTAATAATCGTACATTTTTAAAAAAATATAATTTTGAATTATGAGTACTGTATTGCATTAAAAAAATTTTAAAGACCGAATTAGCTTAAATAAAAAAAACTATTAATTATTTCCCCTGTTAATTAATTAAATTCTACTAACTAGTTTTGATGTTCATTTCGTATCATTAGACTTACGTGAAATATAAATCGGTGTGTTGTTGAATAATAACAGATGCACACAATATTATAGTATTATAAAATTTATTCAGAATAGATTATTTCGATAATATTTTTCTGGTTTTGTTGATAAAATATCTCACTGGGTGACAATCAGATTTTATGGTGGTACAATTGGTCTTCCTATCAATTCTACTGCTATTCAAGAACCATTGAATAAACCACGGGTGGCTAAATTATGGTTAATTGCTGAGTCACAGTTTCCTCAATGAAACAGAATTCCGATAAAAAGAATGCTCGATCGATGGTGTATATTTATAAATGAATACGGATGTTTTATTGTGAATAAACCTTTTCAAATTTCGCAATTATCATCATAGCATAGAAATCTTAAATGTCATTTTAGAATTTATTAATAAATTCTGTAAAGTACTATAATTATTTATAATCGATTTAGATCCAGTTTTTAAAAATATGTATAAAAATATTACATTTCTATAAATAATTGTTATTCATATGATAATATCAAAATTAATTTTCGATTCAATTTTATTTGCTGCAATGCTTGATATGTAAAGTATTTAACGATCGTAAAAAAATTTTTTGTTTATCTGTAAATTTTAAACAGTGATTTTGTTTTTCCCCATAAATTTCTTAAATTCTCCATAAATTTTTCTGAATATTTTTTTCGATAATAAAATAATAATGGAATAACAAGTTCAGTTTTATTTTTATTAAAATATTATGCGTTTAGTCATCTGACAAAGCATTACCATTTAAATTTTTAATATAAATCACTTTATGTAGAAATTATTGTTTAAAAATAAATCAAATTTCATATTTATTAAGATAATTACAGTAATCATTAAGGATGTTCCTCTCTATAAGCTATTTTAATACTAATGAGAAAGACAATTATTTTTGATAGAATTCTGTTCTTTTTCAAGAATTTGAAAGTATGGTAACCCCCAGAGAGTCTAGACAGCCGAAAAGCGTCTCTGATTCATCGAAAAGCCAAATTTGGGCAGAGAAGAACCTTATCTGAAAATCTTTTCTCGATCTTGCTTTTTCTGAAAGTAGATATAAACATACCCTGCACAAATTCAAGATAAAACTTAACTTCTCCACCATTACTTCCTTGATATGTTATCTGACCTGACCTGCTTCTTTCTAATTTATATTATTTTTTATTTAATCCAAATATTTATTAAACATTACTAAATACCGAATTATACCAGCAATAATAAAAACTATATGTATAGTTAAAACTATACATATAGTTTACTGTTAATTACTGTATACTGTTTTTAACTATAAATATTTTGGCTTAATGTTATATTATACGAAAATCTTTATAGGTAAAAATATAAAATATATTTTTGACTTATCGAGTGATTAAGTAGATTATAATCTACTTAATCACTCGATAATTCAAAAATAAAAAATCTACAAAAATACCTTAGTTATTAAGTTTTTAATAAAGATATTTATATAAAAGTTGTTATAAAAAACTTATAATAAAAAAATGCAACTTATAATTTAAAATTGCATATATTATCTATAGTTTTAGCTTTATTGTTTACTACAAACATAAATATTAATGTTAATAAAGCAGATTTTGTATTCCTTTTTTTTCAGTTATTTATACAGTACAAGAAAAAAGTTGCTTGTCTGAACAGGTAAATATTTTATTTTTACTGAAAAATGGAATGAATATCTTTTATGTTAAAAATTTTATCCTTGTTTTAAAAAGTAGATACTGTATGTAGTAAATTCTTAAACAAAGTATTGTAGTGTACATCATTCATTTTTCTTTTAAGATTTGAAAAAGTAGTGATAAAAGCAACCAAGACGAAAAAATGACATAATAATAAACAAACGGGGTTTGTTTATGCTAGTTTATTCTGCAACATGCTAATGATCAAAACAGAAATTGTGATTTTAGTGTTATTAATTAATAAGCAGATATCTATATTCAGTGCTCGTTAATTACTATTTAGTTGATAAACATTTATGCAGTAGACTTTCTCTTATCCGGTCTCTCTTTAACCGGTCACATTTTCGTGGGGGAGCTAGGAATGGAAAGAAAAACTACAAAATGAACAAATTATATAAAAAAGAAAAAGCGTTTAAATCTGCGATAATTATCGAACAGAAAGATAATTCATTCGTCATTGATATAATTCTTATGAAAAATGGTGTAATTTTGCTTCAAAAAACGAATTTAAATCTAAAAGACAAATGAAGGTTACTGATTTGGTTTAATAAACCTTTATATACAATATATATACGTTTTTATTTAGTTTACAATTTATAAATGTTATTTTGCATATATTTTCCGATTAACTGGCCATTCGTTTATCTGGCCTAAGGTTCGGTCCCATAGGGGGCTGCAAAAGAGGGAGTCTACTGCATATTTTTAATTGAATTTTAACTTGAATTTAATTCGTTTTTAATAATGTAATTTTAAATTATAGAATGAATTTCACCTATTATACAATTATTAAAGAAGATACGTAAAGAAAAATACTAGAAACAGTAGCATTTGAACTGCTACATAACTCTGAATACAGTATGTTTATATTATATTTTTAAAAATTATATGTTTATTTCATAATACTGTATATTTGTTTTAGTATAATTTTATGTTTTATAATTTATATTCATTATAACAAAATTAATTAATGATTTCAAAGAAAACTTACCTTATTTAAAGTAATATTACTTCTTATTTGTTCAATTTTGTAAATTCAATTTTTTTTTAAATAATATAAATTCTAATAAATGTAAAATTTTGAGAGAAATAAAAATTGAATTCTCAAAAGATCAGGTGTTTAAAACATAAAATAGAAATGAAGGTATTATTAAATCAATTGATAAATATATTTTTTCCTTATCTTAGCTTATAAAAAAATAGATAAGATTTATATATATATATATTTTTTTTAAATTTTATCGATACAATTTTATAAAATTAATTAAAAAATTAAATGTATAGAAGATATATTCTTTTATAGTTAAATAAAATTTTTTTCGTAATTTGTATCTCTGTTTTTCAGTTTGATTTATCATTTAACTGATATAACGTTCTTTTAAATCATTCTGCATTTATGGCTGATGCAAGTTCATAAAAAGTACTTATTTATTTTAATATCATAAAGCAGTATTCTTCTGATAGGTCACGATTCTTTTAGGATCGTTTGACATTCTACAATGAATCATGGAACTTTCAGGATTCCTTTAATTTATTTCATTCTTGAGAAAATAAGCAGATTTCCATTTTTATATAAGTCATATATATCTTATATAAAACTTATATATATATATATACATACACTCTGCATATTCATACATAACTTTTTATATTTTAACTATTTAACTAACAGTGATTTTTAACCTTAAAATGCTATTATAAATTTTTTCTAACATTATTAAATTTTATTGTTTTTATCTACTGTAACTTTATTACAAAAGTAAATATTTTGCAAATTTTTATGCCCACGTTGCATGAATAAACATAAATGGGCACACACAAGTAGATAAATATGTTTATGAACTATTTTTAATAGGCTAGTTTTGCTTATATTACATGTAAACAAATATAGAAGAATAATATTAGACTGAAGGTATATATAATTTTATCTTTGTAATCTTCAGTAATGTATCATTATATTTAAATATAATGTTTATCGTTCATATTCAATCAATGATTAAACCACAAATTCTACCTTCGATAAATCGATCGTTAGCATACTTAAGAAAATTTTAAAGATATTTGGAATTTCATCAATGAAGTTTTAGAAAAAAAAAATATTTTTATTATTTATAATTTGACTATAACAGTATGTTTATTGTTGTTAACATAAATCAATCTAAAAATTAACATCAATTACAATATTAGTAATTTTTAAACTGCATTTATATGCTAATGTATATAAATAATTAGAATAAGTATATTCATTACAAAAATGGAATCGGATATATAGTTGACGTCTATTATGAAATTGTTTACAGTGCACAAATGTTTTGTGTAACCTCTTGTAACAACGCTCACTAAAAATATTTCTGAAATTCTTCTGGACGTGATGGAATGGGAGAAGTGAAGGTCAGCAACTGATAGGTGGTTCCCAAATACATTGACGGTGACTCACTTTAAAGTAGGTTTATCTCAGTGAAGGATATATCTGGCAGCGTGTGCCAACATGCCTTAAATAACTTTACAATTTCCTACTAAAAGAATTAAGCTATTGGATTTTAAAGATCCTGTTAAGTTCCTAACAAAGTTCCGCTTTTGCAAATCAGATGGCGCGATGCTCGAAATATCCAATTTAGAGTAATGGTGAGATTTTTATTTAAAGAAAAGAATTCTTCAATATTTCCAACTACTATTTTTCCCCTCTCTATAGATAAATTCGGTATCTTTAAATCAGTTTTGTTTCCTCTTCATTTTCTTTCTGCTGGATATCGTCCAAGCGAATTCCAACTGCATAGCGATAAAAGAACAGCACAGTGGCCAAGGTCAAGCCAAATTATAGTCTAGTTAGAGTATGGCGCCGACAGCCTGTTTTTGTGTGCAAAACATTAAGTTTTTATATTGGACAAAATGTCTATATATCCGGGATATTCGATATAGCCTTTTAATTTATAACAACTAATAAAAACCTGTGCTATTTATTTTCGAACTCAACTATGAATGTTCTCATCTCAAACTAATCAAAAAATGATGTCATTCAAATGTCTGCCTATTGATTGTTTTTGCGAATTTATTGAATCAATAACATTAAACTTCAGATATGTAAATTATACTATTGTATAATATTCGTTCATATACTGTGTCTATTTATGAACCAGTAAACTAAACATATTTAAAAATATGATGCATAAAGTGTTGGTGTCGGCCTTATTGCATTACAGCTTTTGATGTATCCAATCAGTTCGTGCTTATAACATATCACAATCAGAGCGAATGTGTGCGCTGTTTGGGGAATACTTCAATGATCTTAACTTTCTAACTTTATAAAGCTAAAAATAAACAATCTACATGAGTTAGCATTTTCCACCCTGAAATTGCCAAATAAAATCAAATGAAAGAAGGTGAAAACTTGATATTTTGCAGTTTATATTCCAGATATTTTAGAGTATATATAGAATGGCATTATTAAAATTTTTATTTATTTAAATTTGCAGAATTAATATATGATATATTTTTATTTTACATACTATTGGCATGTGAAATAAAGCTGGTTTCCTTTTAATAGCACGATTTGAACAGTTGCGCGTGGGTGTTAAACATAAAATTAAATATATATAACATAGGATTCAACCTACGCGTAAAGGAATAACAGATAGAAATTTTCCTTATTTTTCATTTAAAATATATATTTAACTGCATTTCTGGTGAAAATATTTTTAAAATATTTTAATTTCTCATTTTTTTATATTGTTTTAAAGTATGATTTTACAGCATCAAAGTAAGTTATAGATAATAAATGCCATTGCATAAGAGATTTTATAATTCGAAACATTTAAATTAATCAATATTGGAGTTTAAAATCTAATCCAGTGTCAGATTTACACGAATTTTTAAGATTCAAAAACAGTTCTTTTAATTCAAATTATATATTCCATATTTTATCAATTGTAAACTAATAAAAAGTCGCAGTTTCTGCAAAATATTTTGCAATTAAAATATATTTTATTGTTTTAATGTTCATTTTCAGGTAATGTCAATTATAAGTGAACAGTATTTGATGTTCAGGTTAAATACAATAATTTCGGCTCCATTTCATCTCAAAGAGTAAATTTACATGAATGGAGCTGAAATAGACAAACATAGCGTTCATATTCTAACAATTTGCCTTGGTTGGTTGCATTTGGCAGAGAAAATTCCATCTGTGGGCAAGTTGGGCTAGGTTATTGACCGTCCACACACCAACATGTATCTATAAGTCTGTCTGCAGACAATTAACACGTAGGGAGCAGTAAACCAGTTTTTTGACATCCTTCGCATGCCATCCAAGGACGCTTTCTTTATGAAATCTTATTTTGGATATTTAAAAATGAGACTTGAATACCGGAAGACATAAGAAAAAAAAATCAACCAAATAAAAATGCCCTTAGCGATTTTTGTGAGATCGAATATTAGCTTGTCATCTAAGGGTCTAGTGGGCCGTGATGGATGGGGTCACTCAGCGTTGATTGATAGAGGAATACACTTTCAAAAAGAAATTAATCCTATTAAATTAATATACGTTTTTGAAGAATTTTATATATTTTTTAAAAAATATCCTTCCTTTATTTTTTCAAGGTCACACTAGTTACGATTATGGTATTATTATGATATTACATTTAATGACAATGTATGAGAATTGTAATGAGTCTGAGTAGCCTAATTTATCGAGTTCTGGTTGCTACATGGGTTACTTTGTTAAGTATAACAAATACGATATGGTATATAGGTAGTTCGTATTATCAATTTGGGCAGTTAAATGACATCAGCCCCGAAGGACTAAGCACGTGTTGTGACGTATATGTAGTCACGTGGCTTGCAGAATGAATCATCAAATGCAGGAGTCGTACTTCAACTCATCAATCGATTGGTTTTATACGACAACCTATACATCCAGGCGTCATTAGCTATTGAAGATTTCGATATTCTTTACACGTGTGTTTTTCTCTTCCAGAGTTCACTACTCTTCTGCTCTTATTTTATTATCTATAGTTTTCTTGCAACCATTATCTTTTAGGATTTCCTCTTACCATCATAATTATAATTAATAGCGTCTGCTATATATTGCACAATCAGCCGTCGAATTCAAAGCGAATTGATTCGATTTGTTTTTACTTAAAGCAAAGATCACCAGGTGAACATCACGTGACAACGGAGACTTCTATCCCAGCCAGTTTCCATGGCAACGTATAGGTTGACTATCTAAGATTCTAGACGAGAAAAAGCAAAGTTATACAACTCGAGAGAACATTTACAAGAAAAACAGATAGGAAAAAGAGAAATATATAGACAGGTGCAATTTTATACAAGCAATTAAATTATTCCAAAATCTAGAAGATACTTTTATCAAAATTACAAAAATGCGAATTTTGGATTTTATCCAAATTGGAATAGCCTTTCTCTATCTGTCTCTCTCTCTTTTTCTTTTCTCCTTTTGCTTAATGGGGTGACAACTCAGACTATTTAAAAATTTTTCTGTATAGTAAACAGAAATGCATTTTCCTCTGTTCTTTTGGTTAATTGAAATGACCTTACTGGCCTAACTAGATTAACCATATGCCCAAGTATTTTTCGGTCTAGCGAATGGTTCCTTAAACTGACGATTGCCAGATGGACCAGGAAGTGCATAAGCAAACCAGGCAGAAAAATCCATTTTTTCCTTTAAAAAAGCGATATGTAAGTGTAACATCAATATCATTAAACAGAATTATTTCTGCTTCATAACACGTATCCTTCAATTAGATCCTTCATTACTTTATTTGTTTAAGAGTAGACGTAAAGTAGGATATTAAGGTAAGAACAGCTGCCAGTATTACTGAACTGTATACCTGACTCCCACGCTAACATCTGTTATCGTTTTATGAGTTTCCATTCATAGATATCACGATTTTAATGTGCACAGAATTAAAATATTGCTCTTTGGCCTACTTTTCATACTCATTAGTTAAAAATTCCATGTGTTTTGATTTTGATTTAGAACAGTATAACAAAGCTAAGATTCTCTATTCCCGGCTGTTAGCTGTCAAAAATACAAAATGCAAATAAACTCGGAGAAATATAGATTAATTAAAATAATTGTTAACTAAGAAGCCAGCTATTAAGAAACGAAGATGATAAAAGAACAAAACAAAGAAGCAATAAACATTTAAAAAACTGTAGATAGAGTAAATCGGCTATTAAAAATATAAATATTCATACGAATTTCAAAAAATTGCTGATGTAGGATTAGATACGTTCCTCAAAGAGAATCATAAATCTAATATAAATATGTTCTAAAAACACGTGTAAACTGTTAAATATCGGAAATATCAAAGTAAATAGGCTAAATATTAAGAACTGTTTAAAGTAAATATGCTGATGTATATCAGAAATTGTGGACAAACATATGCTGTTAAGTGTCAAGTACTGGAAACAAGCTAATTATGTAAATAAGTGTTAAACAAAATAGACTGGCAGTTATATAAATCTACTAATCAATCCAGTAAGAGGCCCCATTTAGAGTTTTGTTCCTATTATTCTTGATAAAAATGTCACCAGCCTTTGATAATTTACTACACATTCCCTAAAAAAGATAAACGTCTTTCGAGTAAATTTATATACAGTGTATTTGAATAGAATTTGGTTAATTAATAAACAGAAATCAGTTATAATTATTCAGAATATATTAATGAAACTAGACATTAGAGAACTCAGTCTATACGTCAACATGTTTATAGACAGAAGTCATTAGTGCTTTAAGACAAAAGTAAATAAACTAAGATGTAAATAACATGTTTACAAATATTATTTTTTTAATTTCATTTTTAGATATTCGTCGATAAATAAAAATATTAAATTTTATTATATAAAAATATAAAAGTAATGCGTAGTATCTTATGAAAGAGTCTACATGTTTTAATAAACTTTCGCCATTGTTGACGTCATTGCACTCCTCCCCTCTCCCAGCACAACAGTTTGACGTCACAATTCACTCCAAATATTCTTTTCGGTTATTCGTCCCCTTCTATAAATACCAATGAAAGCCCACTGTCGATTGGTCTATTTTGGCGGGTAGGAATTTACTTGTTACTCGCAACCTCGTGGTGACGTCTCACATCCATTTACGTCATATCGTCTCGCTGAAATGAAGTAATCCTTAAGGAAATCGAAAATTTTTAAAGGAAATCAGGTTTTTGCAAGTTCACACGATCGATAAGTGTTAATTAGATTGTAACGCTAGCCATCGTGCAGATTTTGTTGAAGTAAAGTGACGATGTAACCAAGCACGAAACTCCCGCCAGACAGCGCATTTATACCAGACGGGTGACGGTCAATGGTCATAGAAGGCGAGACAGAGTATTGTGATTTTGGCGTGCATGCCTCTTGGTAGGGTCATCACACTTGTGCCGAAAATTTCCACTCCTTCTATTCGAAATCTTCGATATGCTTTCGCGAAAACTACCTACATTATCTAACGTCTTTTCTACAAGTGGAAACGACAAGGAGCCTGGAGGTGAGTGCACGTTACACATTACCAATTGTGTTTGAATGAACACACGATTGACCCAACACGCTGCTTTTAGGTAAGTGTCGCGACAAAGAGCAGTTCGAGAAGACATACAGAATTGGTTCTACTATATTGGGTAAAGGTGGATTTGGTACAGTTTACAGCGGCGTGAGAATCAGAGACAACCTCCAGGTGAGTCTGGTTAGCATTTTTTTCCCGCGTGTTTCGTGATAATTTGCATATCCGTTCAGACGCTAATAAATTTCAATAAATGCATTTTAGGTGGCCATTAAGCAAGTTATGAAGGAGAGAGTACCCGAGTGGGGACAGGTCAGTAATTTTTATTGTGATGCTTTAACATTGTTTCTGTTTTACGCGGTAATGGGAGTAGTGTGCTGAGGCTAACATTGTTGACATTGTTGATGCGAGACGTCACTAACCAGGAATGCTAGTCGGACAGGTTGAGATGACGCGGAAGTGCTTCCTTCCCCTATTTAATTTCCGAAGTTTTATTAAGCATTTTTATTTTCTTATCGCAGATCGGCGGATACAGAGTGCCACTGGAAATATGTCTTCTACGGAAGGTGCGGCACATTAAAGGTGTGATAAATCTGTTGGATTGGTACGAGAGACCGGACTCGTTCATAATAGTGATGGAGAGACCCGAACCGGTTAAGGATTTATTCGATTTTATCACCGAGAAAGGTTATTTGGAAGAGAAGACGTCGCGTATGTTCTTCAGACAGGTGGTGGAAGCAACGGTGGCGTGTCACAAAGTAGGTGTTATCCACCGCGATATCAAAGACGAAAACATCGTAGTGAACCTTCGTTCAATGCAAGTGAAGATGATCGATTTCGGTTCTGGAGCCTATCTGAAGGATACAATGTATACGGATTTCGATGGTGAGTGTTCTCTCGTCTTCCCTTTTTTTTCCGTTATTGTTTAAAATTGTTTTCGGAAGTGACGACAGACAGTTGAACTAGGCTGACGTCACATTTGGCACAATGCCAACTAATCAATAATTGTACCACCTGCTCCGGCCATTCAACCAGGTTTGCTTTTCAGGTACTCGAGTGTATAGTCCACCGGAATGGATCCGCTTCAATCGTTACTATGGTCGCAGTGCCACCGTGTGGTCTCTCGGCATCCTTTTATACGACATGGTGTGTGGAAACATCCCCTTCGAACACGACGAACAAATACTCAGGGGTGACATCCGCTTTCGGAGAAATCTCACAACAGGTAAGTTCTGTCCCCAATTCCCAACCGCTCTCGCCCTTTAGAGTATTCACATCTTGCTTAATCGTTTCAGAATGCGAGGATCTGATCAAGAAATGTCTGTCTCTTGTACCTAACGATCGTTTGACACTAGAAGACATCATGGTGCATCCCTGGATGACAGCCAAACTAGAACCGATTCGAAGAAGTTCTTTAGATCAACAGACATACGATAAAACGTCCACAACTAGCCAAGAAAGTTTATGAACATTTTTAAGCAGTCAGCATAGAGATTATTTGTGATAAATGGTTAATTTATTCATCTCTTTGTACATATTGTATATACGGTTTTGATTACTGTTAATTTGTATATTTCCTGATAATTTATAAGACCTAACTGTTCTGATGAGACCAAAACTTTTTATTAAGAAACTAAAATTCAGAAAGCTGTATTCTTGTATTCTTTATTCAATATTTAAATAAATAATATTTTAACATTAATAAGCTGTTTAATTTTCAAATTATTATGAATTGAGTTAATTAAAATATTTTCAGATTTATGAAAATAAATATCGAAAATTTACTATCAAAATAAAATAAGTAAAAAAATGAGATTTTATATATTATTATTAAAATGATGTCATATATTATAGAAAGAATACTTAAAAACACCAAAATTATAAACCAGAACCAAAGAAATATAAAAATCTTTTCGTTGATAATATTTAACAGCATCAATTTTTATGATATCTCCTGAAGATCCATAATAATAAAAACTACACTTTGTCAGTCTAGGAAACATATCGGTCATAGGATCTACTAAAGAATTATCATTTCCCATATTATATTTAATTATTCGTATACCGTAATTTAAGAATTCGCCACTTAAAAATCGATTTACAAGAAATATCTGACCGACAACATTGATTAAAGATGCCACTTCACAAGCAAAATAGCGAATTGCATAGCATTCGTGATATCCTATCGTGTCATATAGATAATTAACTATCAGTGTTGTTCTGTCGTTTTCGTTCTTCTTCACAAATCAAATCGTTTGCCTTCAAACTCAAAATTTCAATTAATCCTCCTCCATAATATTTCCAAATGAATCTCGGCATATAAAACAAAATAGATTGAAAGAAGAGCATGAAACATACCCATCGATAATAATTATGATATTTAAAATGTTTTTCAACTTGATACTTCGAATTAATTCCTGGATAAAGATCATCTTTGTCTTTGCTCATATTTGTCTTCTTAACTGTGAACGCATTGTGTATCCAGCAATATGTATTCAAAAGAGATCTGTCGATTTCTCTTCTATCAATACACAAAACGGGATTGCCGACATATTGTTTAGTTGATATAATAGCAAAAAACACGATCAAGATCACTGTATAAGTGTGATGTAAACGAAATACCATCTTATCAGTTTTTATTTTCTTTAATCTAGTTAATTTACTTATGGCACCAAATTTTAAAAGTTCTAACATTTTTTTCGGATTGAAAGAGAAATTTTAAATGGAAACAGACCTTACCGCCTTCTTCGCGTTTTTTTATATAGCTATCCCGCACAAAAAACTAAAATTTATAAATATACATATATAACATTACAAATTAATTTTTAACAACTTTTATGAAAAATTAATTCATTTAAATATTTTTCTTTATTTCTTCCGTATACAAGTATTAAAAATATACTATATTTAATCTAATGATTTTTTTTTATTAACCAATGATTATTACAAAAAAAATTGAATTTATGTATGTCATTAAAATAATAGCCAAATTATAGACAAATAATAAAATTTTAATTTATAATTAAAAAAAAAATTAAGTACATATTTCAAGCAATTATTTAAGTTTATTTGAAACTTGATAAATCAATTTTATTACAATTATTAAGATGAATACAATTAATAATGATTATTATTACGACATCAAAAATCACATATATACAGATAACTCGTCTGATTGTTGCATAGAACAGTATACGTCTTTCTTCGTCGAATGTTTTTCTAACTGGTAAGTCTCCCACTCTCTCAGTCCTCTTCTGTCTTCTCCCTTCTCTTGCGAAGTGAAGTAAAATTTATTTGTCCCAATAAAAAATGAATTTTTTTAATGTATGGAAGAAAGTAGAGATAAGTAGCATGGTTATCACATAAAACAGCATAAAATCCGCGAAGTACGAAGCTTAAATTTTAGTAGCGCATGGTTTCAAAAAGTATCAAAATTTGCGAAAAGTAGCGCAATCTGGAAACGCTGCCGCTGATTAAGTGATACAGATGGGAAACTCTACCACGTGACTGGAAATCACTACGTCATTTTAGACTTTTGTTTATGATGATTTATTTCTGATTATTATAATGAAAGAATTTAGAGTGCATATAGTAGTTTTTAACAAATCAATAATCGAATGTAAAAAAATCAAATGTGACAAATATTATCTGATATTTGCCGAAGAAAGTAAAATGATTCTTAGAATACAATACACTCAATGATTATCATCACATTCCTATGTAATAATAAACAGTGAAGTATTAGCAAGTAAAAAGAATCCACTGATTACATTACAGTACTATCGACATAACAAAACACAATGTTATCTGTTACTTAAGAAATAAACCTAAATACAAACGAATAAAGAAATATATTCATATTATAAACTATCATTACATTTAACATCCATTCTTTCTGGATGAATTTACCATTAAACGACACGTCTTGGCAACATTTACTATTTAGCTATCTAATCATTTTCGTTTATCTTATAAAATTAAGGTCTTTAAATAATATACAAGTACAGTATTAATAAATGATTTAATTATTGAGAGATCTTATTCCAGCCTGTAGCTGGGGCGCTAGTTGTCTAAAATGACGTAGTGATTTCCAGTCACGTGGTAGAGTTTCCCATCTGTATCTCTTAATTAACTAAAAAATGTTATTAACAATTAATATTAAATTACTGCATATAATTTAATTTTCATATTATATTAATAATAATACTTATTTAAATTTTATTGATTTAACGTTATCATATCTACAATACATTATAATATAAATATAAGATTAACTTATCCTCAAAAATTTTCAGAATATCTTATCAATATTTTTGATAATAACGATGAAAAATTTTTTCGATTAGTGAAAAAATACTAAACTTTTGTCATTTATGAAATTAATGAAATTATCCTTAACATGGCGTACTTTATTGAAAAAATTTTGTAATGTTACTGATGTTTTTTCTATAATTTTTCCTTTCAACTACAGTGGAATTTTTATTGAATATTTCAAAATCAATTTTGTATTATATGTATGTTTCTGTTCATTACATATTTATTTATCATTTGATCTAAGTATCATTTCAGTAAATATGATCTGCAAGCATCCGTTTATTCTTATAAAATAATTGGATTTTTAGATTTGTCACAATATCACTTGTATTTTATGATTAGTGTAAAATTAACGAAATTTTAATCTTTTCAAAATAATCCATGAAAATTTAGAAACTCACTGTAAAAATATTGTTTGTAACTCAAGCTAGCCACCTTAGTTATTTATTTTTTTAATTTTAACTATAATCGGTTCTTGTTAGATTATTGATAAAAAATTTTAATTAAGAATTAAGTTGAAGCAATCAGTTTAAATTGCAAGAAACCAACTATAAGTAAATGCCCTCTTATAGGTTAAAATGATCTATAAGTAGGTGGCCAAAACGTTCTTATTGGCTACAATTCTTAGTGGCGTTCCTATTGGTTAATCTTACTATAAGCCCAGAATTAGAAGATAGAAGCTACTCATTTTCAGGATTGACAACACGAGATTAAGAAGTAGGTACTTATTTATTTTATTGTGTAAATTTTTATAACAAATTAATTGCATTAATATGTAATATAAATGAAATTAATTTTATTTTCTTTAACGAAACGTCATTAAAATTGAATAAAATTTTTTAATTTTATTTTCAATATATTATAGTATTGTTTTCAGTAAATATAAAATGATAGTATTTCTTTCAAATAGTTGACATTTCAAAAAAATGGAAGAACAAAAGATGAACGTAGATTGTCAAGATAAAGGAGTTGATTGCAATTCGACAAGTAAATTTCCAAAAATACAACCAGTTGGCAAAGATTGCCAAAGATCAATAACAAACATTGAAGCATATATTGCGTAGTAAGTAATAACAATAAAATTTTTTAATCTATCTATTTAATTAATTTATATATTTAATTCGTTATTAATTTTTACATCAATACATCAAAGTTGAAATATGCATTTCAGATATTATTTTCATCTCTCATCATTCAGTTGGCCTACAGAACTATTTTTAAAAACAATTTGTTTACTATTAAAAAAAACTAATTTTAAAAATAATACTTATAGACCAACAGATTGATAAGGAATGAAATCATCAGAAATGCATATGTGGATTCTGATGATCTAACATTTATTTGTTATAAAAATTATCTTTTTAATATAAAATAGATAATAAAAGAATTATTTTTAACCAAAACAAATTTTTATATAAAATTAAAAGTATATATATTAATACAATGAAATATTTTTATAACAAATTAATTGCATTAATATGCAATATAAATGCAATTAATTTTATTTTCTTTGCCGAAACGTCATTAAAATTGAATAAAATTTTTTATTTTATTTTCAATATATTACAGTATTGCTTTTCACTAAATCTAAAATACTAGTATTTCTTTGGAAAAGTTCACATTTCAAATAAATCAAAATGATTCTAATAGTAAATTAATCAACAGACGGATATAAATTGAAAACAGAATCACTTCCGTATACTGTAGTTGGCAATTTATAATTGAATTTATTAGTATACAAGAATTAACATAATTAATAAAAAAATTTTATTAATACTTAACATATAATTATCTGTAATAATCAAACATAAATTTTAGGAAGAAATCAACAAATCAATTTTATAAACAAATAAGTAAAAAGAACAACAACGTGTCTTTACACTTTTGCCTACAGCCATTCCAATTATACTTCTAATGGCCGTCACCAAGGATTGTTGAAACGCGACGGCGGCCGCGCGACTTCGCATTATTCAAATCACATGCTTCTTGATCAACGTTATAAATTAATAAATTATTCATTCAATAAACATTATAAGTAAGTAAAGAGTTAAAAAAGGATAAAATCTTTAACCTTTATTAGAAATTAGCTGAAAGAATAATGTATAAATGAAAAAAAATACAAAAAATCGAAAGAATTGGTAAACAATTTACAAATTGAACACGATTATTTAAAAAATTTAATAACTATTTAAAAAATATTTAAGAAATACGAATTAGGTATACATGCACAAACGAATTACTGAACAATTATGTTAAATTATGTAAATTAAAAAAATATATATAAAAAAAATAACAACTAAACTTTTGTAATACGAAGACTTTTTTCTTAGCAAAATAAAATAACCTTTGTACGAATAATAAAAAAAACATGATAATCAATAGAAAAAATATGAAATTATTGCTAACAGTTTCGAAATTCATTCATTATCGTTGTATTAATTGTAATAAAAAACTT
>WUQG02198644.1:0-21991 GCA_011317285.2 Androctonus mauritanicus
CGATCTAACGTTTTCCTCAATCTAACGTGTTTTTTCGCCGTCCCCTTGGAAAACGTTAGATCGAAGTTTTACTGTATAGGGGTTTTCTCGTGAAAGAATTTTATTCATATAACTAAATGAAGTCTGTTAAATAATGAAGTTTTTTTTTCTGATTTTCATCATCCGCTATCTTTTAAAAATATTTATTGTTAAAGATCACTAAATTTTTCTCTAAAATACTAATTTATAAAATATTTTTTAATACATGATTGCCATATTACTTATTAAAAGTCATTAAAATTTGAATTTGAAGTATTTTTAAGCAGAAAATACACTCAAATTTAGTTATATTTAACAAAATACCGTAATGAGTTTAATGAACAATCCTATCTCTCTCTCTCTCTTATTATTCTGTTATATCGAGGTTTTATTCAATCGAAAGTTTAAATTTATCATTATATATTTATCATTTGATATTCGAAATTTATCAGAATAATAATTTTAATAATATAATTATTTTTCTTGTAACTTTAATTTAATTTTGAATTATAATATTATTACTACGTCTTCTGTTGATATGGAAGATGTAGCTTGAATTCTAATATTTTAATCAATGTCGTCTTTCTCTGTTTTCTTAATAAAAACACGAATAAAGTTTATTATTATTATTATTATTATTTTTTTTTAAATATAATATTTAATATTCATACTACATAAATTAGGAAGTAGAGAATTCCATTTTATTAATTAAAGAAGAAAATTAAAGTAAGAAAAATTATAATTAAAAACTAAATAATTAAAAAAAAATTTTTTTTTAAAGTTTGCAAAGAATATGAAAAACTTTCAGAAATAAAAAAGAAAATTATTCTTAATTTTTTTTTTTTTAAACTTAGATTCCAGATTCCAGCATGGGGAGAAAATAAATGAAATTATAATCCAAAATCACTACGCAAAATAGATTAAAAAATTTAAATATATTATTTTGTGTAATGTTTTTTTTTTATCGATATTTTTTAAAATATTTTATTTAATAATTAGATTTATATAATATTGTGATTTTTTTTTTTTTTTAAAAAATGATAAATATTTTCTTTCTCCTAAAAATAGAAAATATAATTAAATTTTCTTATAAAAGAAAAAATATATATATTTTAAATTTTTAAGATATTTTAATAGAAAAAAAATTTTTTTTTTTTGAAAAATTCTCGAGGAAAAATTTTTTCGAGGTAAGTTATAATTAATATTAATTAAATAAAGTTAATAACAATTATTTTTTTTAAAGTTTTTATCGAGTATAATTAAACCTGGAGAAATTTTTATGATATATTTAGAAAACAGTTTTATCAGAATTTAATTAAGGCAATATTATTCTCAAGTGCCTTTACACATCATACAGACCATAAGGTTCAAATCAAATTTATTTAATCTGTTCCCTTCCAATACATTACTTTTATTTTGATTAATGATCCAATATTTTTGATGATCTAGAGAATCTTTCTCGTCTAAAACTTCGAAATTTAATAATGGGAAGAAGTTTTATACACGCGCATAACATCATCAATTTATGTTTGTGTTTTAATAAGTTTTACTTTAAATTATTATTAAGATACTTTAACTTTTATAGGCAATTAATTTTAATAAAAGTTATTTCTGAGTGTTAAATAGAGAAGTGAAGCATTGCTGAGTTTAATCAATCATATCAGTATCATGTAAATTAAACTTTTCCTGTTTATTGACTCAGTAATGAGACTCCTCCAATAAATTTCTTCAAAGTTAATCATCAGCACTATTTTTTAATTACTTTGAACAAAAAGTTGTTAAATTTAAATTTGCTAACCTTAATTACTTGGTGAGCTAATATAATTTGCATAATTAAATTTTCTGTTTTTTTTTTTTTTTTAAATAATTTTTTTTTTATTTTAATGAATTACTTCTTTACCGACCATGAATTAATAATGTTGCTGCAGATGAGATTAATATAATTTAATACAACTGATGTAAAAAAAAAAAAGAAAAAATTTAATGATGTTTATTTGTATTTTATTTATTAATAATTTTAATGTAAGAACGACTCTCGGAATATTTTATTTGTATTTTTATCGATTTTTTTTTTTTTTTTTTGGAAAATGTGTTTACATGATTACAGAAACATTTCAATGATTTTACATTCATTTTTTTTTTCGTAGATTTTTATAACCTTTCTAATAACATAAACAAATACTAACAATAAATTAAAAAAAAAAAAAAAGATATAATAAGATAGATACTATTAACATTTTTTTTTGTATTCTCTTGTTTATCAATGAAACAAAAAGAAAACATGCATTTTTTTTCCTTTCTTTCATCAAACAACGTTTCACTTTCATGAAAATATAACTAGAATTGTTTGAAAATTTATGAAGTTGTTACATATATATGTATGAATAAAATATCACAAGATGGAAATGGAAACAAAAACACCAAATAAATAATAATAAAATGATAATTACTGTTATTTATATTTATGATATATCAGTAATAAATATTAATGATTTTATTATCGAAACTTTTATATAAAAATATATATATATATATATATATAAAATTAATTATAATTCATTGAATTAATTTTTTGTTGATTAATACGGAAATTAATTTAATTAAAATTAACGCTTTAGGATATTTAAAAACATATTTTAAGAAATTAAATATTGATTCCTGGAAATAATAATAATAATTTTATCACTGTTAATTTAGTTTATTTAATAATTGATTATTATAAATTTAATTTTATAAAAATTAATTCAAAGTTTCCATAAATTTCTAAATTAATAAAACAAGTTCAGTATCAATATTAAAATATAAAATAATTGTCTTCAATAATAATTGGAAACATTCGTGTTTGTGGTGAATAAATGTATATTGTATTAATTGTTTATATGGTAGAAACCCTTTATTATTTTTGTTTTATTAAACTCACAAGAGTAGAAACTCTTATGAGATCATTAAATATACACGTTTGAAAAATATAAAATGTTTGTATACTGTAGACAATGTGGTTTAATATGGTGCAAAATATGTGAATGACAGTACAAATTCTGTTGAAGAATCTAATAAAATAAAATGTATTTAAAGAGTCATTAATAATAATGTTCATGCTAAAACAATATAATTAAAATTAATTAACTTATAGAGTTAAATAACAAATAATAAGATCAGAAAATGAATAGAAAAAAAGCTAAAATTGAAGTAAATTATAGACAGCATAGACTAATAATGATAGTCAATTTAGATGTTAAAAGAATAATATTTGACGTTATATCCTAAAGGAAATGTAAACAAATGTCGAGACAAAAATTATATTTAAAGTGACTTTAAAAGTAAACATTAACGATTTTTATTGAAATATTCATCAGTTTAGTTTTAAAGTAAAAAAAAAAAACTGCTAAAAATAATTCCATAAATTTTTTAGTCCACGTATTTTTTTTTATTTTTATTTTTATAATATATTGTAAAAAGATTTTATTTAAAAAAAAATGAAAAAAAAAATTTTTTACTTGAACGTAAAGATTTTTTTCAATTTGACAAAAACGAAAAAAATTTTTCTGAGTATGTGTAATATAGATTATTTTATTTATATTTTTAAGTTATATTAAAAAGAGGATGAGGAAGGAAAAAAAAATAATTTATAAATTAACAATGATTTTTATGGGAATTAGTTAGAAAAATATTTGTTTCCAGAGTGGTTTTAGAACAATAATGAAATAAATAAAGGTTATCTAGCATTTTAGAATAATTAAACATATTTATAAAATTTTTTAAGTACTATATAAACAATAATAAGTGAACATAATAATATTTTACTAGAAAATTTATGAGAGTAAGTTTATTTAAAAAAAAAGGGATGTTTCGACATTCTTTACCAGTCATCACCGCTATTTCTACAAAAATTATATATTCTGTAATAAATTTGTATCAATAGGTTGATGATAATTAGTAAATAATAATAAAAAAAAGGTTCTGTTTTGCAAAGAAACATAATTTAATCTACCAGAACTGTGTTAAGTTAAAGGAAAACGATATAGCAGGTTTGATATGGACCTATATTTTATTCCAGAATAAATTTTTCTCTAAATTTATTTTAATTTTCATTGAATTTTATTCTAAAATAAATTTGGAACAACTTTTTCTTTTTAAATAACGCTAAAATTCCTTAATAAACTAAGGCTTCAACGTCCAAACATCGAAGTTAGTTTATTAAGAAATTTATTGAAGTAACAAAACTAATTATAAAATACCATTAGATATATCTTTTTCCACGACTAAATTAAATTTTGACATAACTGAATTACAGTTTACATAATCTGTTATCAGACTTTACGACTTTATATGCAATCTGTTATGTTAAAATGCAATCTGCGAATAAAAATGAAAATATATATATATATACAGTTTCTATATAATCTCATTATACAATACAAAACTTCATAATATAAATAACAATTTATTTTATCAACAACTATTCTGATGGAAAAGATTAATTCAATTTTGAAGAAAATAAATCAGTGTTGTTAGGTATAAAAGAGAAATAATAAAGGGAGAAATGAAGCAGAATGTATTGATTACGTGTTGGTTCTGCTGATGATAAAATAATTGAACTTGCGATAATAGAAGTTATCGTTCCCAACGTTAATGGATTGACAATATAATTAAAGAATGAATGGAAGTTTGTTCATTGTTTTATAAAAGTATCGAATCGCATATTTGTTCGATGAATACATCATGTTTGAAGGCTTTTATATATTTTATAATTAGATATCCTTGAAAATTTAAAAAGTTAAATTTACGATGTACGAGTTAAAACTACCATATATTTAATTATAAAAGAAGAAGAATCAATAGTATATAAGACAAATGAGTAGCTAAGAATCCACTGTACACTAGCACTGAATGTTCTTTACAGATGTATCAGATATGGCTTGAACGATACGGTATTGATTGGATTGAAAATTTACATTTTTATCAATATTTTTTTTTTTAAATTATCGATTTTAATGTTTGAAAAAATATTGGAAATTGTTTGTTAATTATAACTGTAAAAATATTTAGCGTGATAAATATCCGAAAATTTTGTTATTGTTATTTTTTAACAGTGCTGGTAGTTTCAAAATTAAATTTATTACAGAAACTTTTTAAAGAATGTGATAATGTCTTATAAACTGTGAACCAACTAACAACTATCATACTAACCAACTGCTTCCTGCTTGAAGTGAAGAATTTTATTGAACCATAAAACTTTAATTATTTTCTGATTATAACAACCATAGATTTATTTTTTTATCCAAAAAATAAAATTTAACATTTAAAATGTCAGAAAATTATGGGAGAGATAGTTTCCAGTGAACGAATCTGTTGTAACGGAGACTGGAGATGATAGTAATATTTTTGTTTTCTATATTTCTAACAATAAATCATTAATTTATTAATAAAAATAATAAAAATTGTGTTAGCATCAGAGGATTGTTTGGTAGTTAACCTTCTGGAGAGAGGGAAAATTATTATTTTAAAAATTGCATCATCTAAGTTTAAAACTAAACTTAGATGATGCAATTTTAAATATATTCGTTTCTAGAATTTTTCCGAGCATATTTTTATAATTATGAATTAAAGAAGTAATAAAAATAATAATTTTTATTCCGTTTTTAGCGTTTTTGACGTTTCGTTGAAATGCTACCAGTTATAAATTTGCCGAAATTGCCTTTAGATTATCTTTATTGGTACTGTCGCAAAAATCTATAAAAATTATTAATCTATCTAATTTAAAGAAAAAATATTGATAGTCCAAAATTGAATAATTATTCAATTTTGGACTAATAAATCAGATAGATTATAATCTATCTGATTTATTATTACTATATATTAACCGTGCAATTTTCTTTCTGTTTAAAAATCTTCTTCAAATACTTGCATAATAATTTATTATTAAAAGTTCTTTCATAAATCGTTCCATTTATTTAAGATAATAATTTTTATATAACTAATCTAACAAACTAATTCAGTTATGAACTGGATTATTTATATTAAAATTAATATTCAATGAGATAATTTTTTTTTTAAAAAAAAAAAAAAAAGATTAGATTTACAATTATGAATGCTACTTTTAGATAGATAAAAGTATCTAATCGTTTATTTCTATGATATTTTTAAAAAATATAAACGTTTATTACATGAAACTATATCGACAACAGGTTATTATGCACATATTTTTCATTTGACAGTGAAATTTTAACTTCAACTATGGAAGTTTTATTCATTAGGATAGATGCTAATTAATAGCAAAAAAAAAAAAAAGTTCGTATAGTTTGAAAAAAAAATAAAGATATTGCCGATAAATATATCGATTTTCATATTAAGACAGATTGCAAACTGCCTTAAAAAAATAATAATTAGAATAATCAGAAAGAATAATGTAATAAATCTGTAGAATATGCATTTATATTTTCTTAAAAAAAAAGTATTTTTTCTCGGAGTAACAATATTTAAAATTTCAAGACAGATTTAAAGACATTAATAGAAATGTATCTGCATTCACACAAAAAGGTTAATTTATTTTCATTTTAAACGAATAGTTAGTTATACAAGATAAATAAACAGTAGTCAGTAATTAGTCACAGTACAAAGCTGAAGTCACACGTGATTCACATCAAAGTTAATGTGTTAATGTTATTTGAATCTTATTATTTTCTCATTATATTATTGATTTTGGTTTTCTTCTTTGGACATCTGCTACCCAGAATCTGATAGCAGTCCAGAATTAAATAAATGTCAAAGAATATTGAATCGCTTGGCAAATATAATATACAGTATATAATATTTCTTTGTGGAAAATATTGTAAAAAAAAAAAAAAAAAAGTAATTTTTCTAATTTTATGCATGATTTTTTTTTCTTTTATTCAATTTTATGAATTTTATTTCAATGAAAATTGTACGATTCATCATTTCCAATTTTGAAATATCTAAATCTTAAAATCTTGTATAACTATTTAACATTATGTAACTCAATATTCATTAAAGAAAAAAATAATCGTATTTTATTCTGTTACAAAATTTAAAAAAAAAATATACGTATAAAATCAATTATATAGCAATTACTTTTAAAGTTTTACAGAATAATTCTGCTTGATGAATATTTCAGTTCAAAAATATATTAAAACCGATACGATTATGCTGGTACTGATTATTTTTTTCTTTCATTTATTCCTTTCATATCTGATATTTAAGCAAAAGAAGAAAAAATCGAAGTAAGACCATAAGAGAGGATTTTGTTATTACTATAAGAAATGTCAAGCTAAAGAAATCGTGTTCCTTTCATGATTATAAGTTAAATCGATCATTATTATTATTTTTCTATCGACAGATTTAATTAAGAACACGCATACATAATTTTTTTTTCCATTGAAAAATATATAAAAACTGAAAAATTTTTAAAGTTACACGTTAAGTACGTTTTCAAAAGAAATCCTTCAGTGATATTAATTATGATAAAAGAAATATTTATAAATAATTCTAAATATATTTTAATAATCTATTCAAAATATTAAATATTTATTTTCTTTACTCAAAAACTTCTAAGAGAATTATTATTATTATTTTTTTTTTATAATTAAATCCTGTACTTAATGTATAAATCTATATTTTTAATTGCGTAACCACGTCTTTACATATATATAGTAACCGTATCTTTAGTGACATTTAAGCGAAAAGTCTCTACAACAAGTTTTTATATCTTTTTATCTTTTCATTTATCGAAAACAAAATTCTAGGCATTAAGATTTTCCCAAGTGAAAAGATTCACTAAAGCTCCGAGATTCCTTTTTCCTTAACACCTTTAAGAAGACCAGGAATGAAAGTTCTCTTGTGATTTAATGAAATGTCTTCTTTCAGTAAAAAACATAATAAAAGAAAGAATTTTTGTCTTTATTTTCTATGGAATATCGGATATGATAAAATAAATTTTTTTTTTCTTTTTAAATATTATACAGAATTTTTAAAATTTTGATTATATAAATTAAATATTGTCACTATTCATTTGCTTCTGAATGAACTTCAATAACAAGCGAATTTGTCGAAAACAAAGAGAACACTGTTTTATATTTGAAGAAAGTAAAATGTGTGAATCATTTTTAATTAATATGCAAATTTACTTCTTTTCTAGTTATCGATGTCGAAGTCGACAATGAATGTCAAAATTTCAACTCCATGTTAGACATTGAAATGCCAAAGTAACATCATTATCATATGTCTACTAATTAGTCTCCATGTATACGAGAATGCAAATGCTGAACAAACTTGACTAGAAGTTACAATAATTGGACAGTAATGTCCTTTGGTGTGATCTCATTCCTAAACAATTCCATGTTTCGAATTTCCTCTTCTAATAAGCCGCTTGTCGGTTTAGTTGTTGCATGCTTTCAAACTTAATTTGCATATTCTTATAGTGCTAAGACGATACACGGAATTTATCGTCTCTGGAGGCATAAATGTTCTATTAAAATACAAAAATAATTAATAAAATTTTACTTAATAGAATTTTTATTCACGGAATTGTTATTTTATTCCCGTAATTTTGTTATTACATTAATATCCTCTCCGATACTTCGGTAGTTTAATATAATTAAGCAAAATTAATTTAACAATAGCAATGAATCAATGATTATATATGAGCTAGAAGCGGATACCAATCCAATGATTGACTTGCCATTGCCAAAATGTTCTTAAATAATTTTATTAAATCCGCACCACGAGTATAACGACTCTTGAGACTGATTCCTCTTCGTTACTAATTACCGTTTTAAACTTTTATTAATAAATATATAATTAATTTAAAATATTGACACCGCACACATTTATAAGTAAAATCTGATATCAGTGATTTACAGGAATTTTAATTTTGATTAAGTATCAAGTATCAAAAATAAAATTAAAAAATTGAAAAAGAAAAAAGATTTTAGAACATTTTACTGTGATACGATAAAAGTTTTAAAACGAAATTATATTATTTTTATCGTAATTAAGTCTTTTAATATAAAAAATATTTAAAAATTTATAGTTTAAAAACATCCTTGCCTCTTTTTGTTATCATTTTTAATTAAAAAAATAATTGTAAAATTTATGTAACGACGTAAAAATATGGAATAAATCAAAAGCTTTCTAAAATGAAAATGGCTTTGTTACTATTATTAGTAACGGATATTAATTAATAAATAATACAAGTAATAATTTGATAATAAAAGTTTGCCTTATCTGCTTCCTTTATGGCTGTAAAAGTGATTAGTGGAAATGAATTTGTGCAATTTAGTGTCTAATATTTGAATATTCCAGCGATGGAGTAACCAGTTCTTGCTTCATTCATGATTTTTTTATAGATTAGTCATCCAAAAGAATCACTAATATTTATATACAGTCACACAGAAACATTTGAACTTTATATTAATCCAATTATCGTTCAATAAGACGTAGATAATCATGTTAAGTAAAAGATATTTCAAGATTATATTCGATTTTGTGTAAAATTTTTAAAATATTTTGAGTTAAAAAACAAAAAACTCACGTTTCGTATTTGTTCTAACTCTTCTCAAAACGTGAAAAATATTTTTTGATACTAAATAAAAAATTAAAATTACTGGAAAATAGAAGGAAATTTTAATTAGAGATTTTTTTTGTCCCATTTGTAACGATAAAAATATTCATTAGAAATAATTTTACTCGCAAAATTATTTCTAATTAACAATTCACGAATTATAGAAAATGATATAAGGGATCATCTATGAGCTACGTCATGTTTCTAAGGGAGGGAGGGTGTAATAGATGTGTGACGATAAATAAGACAGTAGAGATTATTGTGACGTCACTCTGTAAAAATAATGTTTTACATTTCTATGATTAAAAAAATATTTTTTTTTATAAAGTATAAAATGTTTATGCTTAATTATTCGAAAAATAAAGCATGTAATGAAACATATTTGGCCATACGTAGATTATAAAATGTAAGATGTACCAGAGTATCTCATATATATATATATATAGTCCTATACATTGATATCCAGTTGTTTATTCTTAAAGTTAAAAAATGTATTGTATGTAAAAACATACCAGTGTAATGTAACTCCTATTTCCTACTATTTTATGTAGATTTTATTTAAATTTTTTTTTACATAAAATCGAAGAAAAAGTTTTCAAATAAAAGGGAGAAGTCTTCAAATTTGTGACGTCACGATCAGGAGGTCAAGCTTGTTGTGATGAAAAATGCCGAAGGAGAAACAGGATTCAAAAAGTGTTTGAAATAGCCTGACGTAGTTTATGGATGGTCCCTATGAGAAACTTTATCACCACATCCGAATCAATTCAACAGTTCAATTCAAACACTTCTTCATTCGATGCAATTCTTTTTTCTAGTGTGTAGCAAAAAGAATTTCTTTTATGAAATTTTTCAGTTTACAAATTTAACTTTTTCATAGTTCTGTTCGATGAACTTTGTATAAAGTCTGTGAAGAAATGTAGATGATCCTTTCTTAATCAGACAAATTTCATTATTCCTTAGCTATAACTTTTGTTAATATCTATAACGTTTCTCTAACACATTGCTATTATAAAATTCAAAAAACTGCCAGTATAACGAATCGAAATTCAATAAAAAAAATATTTGCTATCTTATTTTTTTAAAAAATCCAAAAAAATGATCAAAATATGCCAATTTAAATTTTTAATTTCTGTTGCAATGTTAACTTAAAATAATTGATTATTAAATCATATTTAATATTATTAATTCCAATTTAGTTCAATGCAGTAACTGCGTAGACAAAAGTCTCATCAAATATATTTAATATAATTACTAATTTTGGCTTTATAATAAACAATTAGTTTTTTTTTATTTTCGAATTCATTAAGACAAGTGTATTTGCTTCTAAGATTTGTTTTGATTTTTTCAAAATAAGCGAATTTGTTATGATTCAGTAATTATGATCATCACTTCCAATTTGATTATATAAATTTATTTCGAAAATCTTGTATCATAAATCTTTACATTCAGCAAGAGCGAACTTAAAATGCATTTTCAAAATGCATTATGTTATTTTTTTAAAATTCATAATATAAACTAACAGAACTTGTTATGAAACAATTAAAATATGTAATTCAACTAGCGTAACAAGCTTAAATATTTTTTAAAATAAAACAATTGATAAAAGAAACATATAAGAAGCATCGTTTATGATTTTTGGCTTGGCATATTGATAGTACTTGCTCGACTGTCGATCTTTAACTTCAGTTTTATTAAGCCGATATTTATTTTACTATTATATGAGTCACTCAGAAGCCAATGCGGTTAAGTCCATTTTTTTGATATTTTCTGATTTTTGTAAATTTTAATGGAATAAATAACAATCTTCTTAGTTATTAAAGGATTTACTCGTTGCTTCGTTTTTTCTAGGTCAGACAGCCCTTTTTTTATAACTTTTGAATATGTTGTATAATATTAATGTATTAAAAAAAACATGAATTTTCTCAATTGTTGTTTTCTGGACTCTTCTGAGCCACTCATATGCTTGCATTGCAATATTTTGTTTGAAGTACCTATAGATGTATTCATTTATAACCATCTATGTTTTTAATTAGGAAACCACAAGAAACCAACTTTGGATTAATCTCTAAAGTTTAAGAATATAAGTTTTTATAAGGAAAATTTTCATTGTTTTTTTTTTTAAATTTACAATTGCCTTTTTTTTTATAAAGATAAACGATCATTCGTCCATCAATCATCCACTACGGCCACATAAAATTAAAAAAAGAAAAAATCTCCAACTGACACATTCCGTGATTAATCAACCAACGAAGATCGAAGGGGAATTTCTTCCGCATTATACATTGTTTCGGCACACTGTGCTATAATTATCTTTCATAATGATTTAAAAAATTATCTATCTCCTCTTTCAAATTGACATGGTTTAGTATGAAGTAATTTCAATCAAAACCTGAATATTGTTAGTTCAAGACCAGAACGATTTTCCGCATGGAAAGAGAGTTCTAGTTCAATTTTGCGAGAAATGCCCGACTGCTATGATGAAACGATTGCTGAACGATTTCATTCGAGTATAATTAGAGAAATAATGATATGCAAATGATTCCTTTAGATTCACAAAAGCAAATTAAATCGTTTAACGCTATGATATTTCTATTTTTTTTAAATTGTTGGATCATATTTGTGTGTATTTATATATGAAATAATTTTCAAACAATAATTTCATGTTTAGATTTATCTCGTGTAGTATTTAATCGATTATTCTAATGTTGAGAAATGAAAATTTTGTTTAAACAAATTGTATTAAAACACTACTTTAACAAGTGTCTTGTAAACATTTCCATCAATCTATTAATATGATAATAAAAAAAAATGCCAAATGAAATTATACAGCTTTCTTATCAGTTATAATATAAATTTATATTAATAAAAATCATATTAATATTAATTTATATAGTTTACATTTTTTTTTATTTTCATTTATATATATTTGTGTTACTAAACTCAAGATAGACTGAAAAGAATTATCTTTATATGTTTATATTGAGAATGGTATCTCAAATTCTGTACTCAAGCTAGAATGTCATAAATTCACTTATTTATAATCATATATTAAGTTGTTTTACTTTAGAATTGTCTTTTTACTTATAAAAGTTCAATTTTCTAATGTCTTCTAGCCTTATGTTTTTTAATATTTTTTCTTTAATTTTTTTAAATAATCATTATACAGTACAATATGCTTACTATTTTTCAGCTATTTTTTCATCTATCTGTCTGTTGTTCCCGCTAATAACTTCTGTATTAAATAGTAGATTTTCATGAAACCTATTAGGAATATTCTGCCATTAAAGTTAGTTTCAACACCTCAGTTTTTATTTCTAAATTTTGGGCTATTTAAAAATGGCAGACATCGAGATTATATCTTGAACTAATTATTGAATTTTTACGAAACTTAACTGGAATGTCAAATCTTAGACGATGACCTAATTAAATATCAATTAACTCTTTATCTTCAGTCGTTTAAAAATGGCGGACTTTCAAAATTCAGGGGTTTCTTTCTAGAAACTTTTGAAGTAATTCATATATATTTTACAGCATTGTGACACCGAAAATGATTGTGATAGCATACGTTTTAATCCCTCATCTTTAATAATTCTAAAGAAGCAATATGTTCGAAAAAGTAAGCGATTAATTCTTTTCAGAATTGCTTGTTAATGAAAAAAACAGATTCTAAACAGAAATGTGCAACAGATGCCAAACTTCACAGTGGTCTACTACATTTAATAATTCGTTTTAAACTGTACTGTTTGATTAAATTACAACATACATGAAAAGTCGGAAACTGTTTTTTTTTTTTTTTTTTTTTTTTTTACAACTGACAAAACAAAATGTTATTTTTAATCACGCAATTCAATACAGAGAAGAATAAATTGCTTTTACATTATTTTAATATCTACTTTTTCTTAATTCTAACCGAATAATATGAATGAAAATTATTTAATACTGAAGTTGATAAGATGCAGAAGGAGAAAAATCTTTAAATTACACGTTTACATTCTTAAGATTTTTTTTTTAATGGTCAATTGAAAACTCAGACTGCATTTAAAATTTAATTATAACTTAATTAATTCCGTCATCCATTTTATTTTCAATAAAAAATATTATTCCAAAAATCTGCTATCAAAGTAAAAATACTCACAACTATCAGATATTTTTACAAATTGATAAAATTGATCGGTATTTTCCAGAGATAATCCATCCATTAATGTTAAGAAGGTATGAAAGAATCAAATAAATATTTTATTATTTTCTACAGATTATTTATTTTAATTATTTTTAAGATACAAGAAAGTTAAGATCATGAATTTCAGCTAGAAAGAATAATTTTATCTTATTTTAAATTTCGACCTGAATATAATCAACGATGTAATTACAGCTCCTATATTTTCTTTTTTTTTTTTTCGAGATTGTAGATCTTTTTATTTCTTGTTGAAGGAATAATGACACGATAAAGGATTATGCAATTACTTGGATGAATGAACAGGACATTGATTATAAGAATAAGTACATTAAAGGCACTAGTAAACACTAATCATGAGACAAAACTGACTCAAATAAACCTATCATCTGACAAAACATAAAATTACTTGAATCAAACAAAATTTGTTACTCGTATATTACAGAAAACGATAACATTAAGAATCTTTTTTTTTTAAGATTTCGCTTCTCTGGGAGTTTTTGAAGATTTAAGATTTAATTTAATAAATTTAAAAAAACCTAATTTAATTTTAATCCAAAATAATTTATGAGCAATAACAGAAAATGTTATAAAATTGCATCTGAATTAAAAATAGTTTTTCATATATATAAAGATTAATTATATTTATATTATACTGAATGTATTCTAATTCTGATTAATGGAATTAAAATTGTTTTCAGTAATTAACTTGAGAAAGAAAGAATAAGAGGATAAAATGCCAGAAAATAGAGATTAAATCTTTCCATAATAAAAAGAAAAGACAAGCAAAGTTAATTATAGTTTGAAAAAAAAAGCAAGTAAGTATAAAAATACTCGAACGTTTCGTATTCTCTATAGATGCATTATCTTGTTTATGACGAACCAAATACAGAAATTTCTATAATCTAAAAAACAGCAACAAGTTATATATTTTCAAATAGCAAAAGAAAAAAAAAGAAAGAAAGAAAGAAAGAAAAACAAGATTCTGTCAAGAATAGTTTTCACAATAAAGTCGAATTTTGAATGAAGTAAATATTTTTTTGTATATAGTTCAATATCCTGAAAGCTTTTTTCAACAACCTCTTTTCAGAAGATACGTAAGACATTTACTATATATTACTCTCAATGGCAGAGCTTGACAACATCATCCACGATTTTTCAGTTGGACAGATAAGTTTAGTACAAACATAAAAAGAGAATGACAACTTGAAATAAAAGTTCCAAAGAGACTCGTCGAAGAAACAAATTTCGTAAATTTACTATAAATTTGTGTTTAGTTTAGTTGACATTTTTTTTTTCTATTTCTATTCTTTTGCTTTCTGCTAATTAGAACAGAAATTCTTTCAATTACTGTTTTTTGTATTGATGGCAAAAAAAAAACAGAATTAATTCTATTATTGTATAGTGCATACAAAGAGAATTAATTTTAATGATTATCCTTTCTAAGAAAAATAAAAACAGCATGTAAAAAGTAAATTAATGCAAACTGACGAATAATAGAATTTTATTCAGTCTTGAGTTAAATGCAATATGGTCATACGATACCTTGCTGGATTATCTTTATATTGTTAACTCAAACTGAAAACATTAGAAACTGCTGAATACTGATCTATTAAAACTAAAACAAAATATCTTACTCGCGTTAATAGCCCACGCAGAAACGTAATTAAATAATTTTCGAAAGTTTTTTCTGTTTAATCTGTTCAGAAAAATGTTTTGGAGACTTTCTAACAAATTTTTAGATGGAGATCAAATGAAAATATCAAATGACGCTGTACAGATGCCTTTGTATATAACAACAAATGGGAGAAAATGCACTTGATAGCTTCATGTGAACAACATCCTTTTAGAGTAACTCTACACCAACCATCAAGTTTCCTTCCATTAGCTTAGTGAACATTATCTTGATTTGTTATGGTTACCTATCTTTTAAGAATTTAGTCTCTCATCTCTTATTTTCGATGAATTTTTAATATAAATATCGAATATAACATATTATTAAGTTACAAAACTTTATTTATTATAATAATAATAAAAGAATCTTGATATTAAAAAGAATAAAATTCTTTCAAAATATTGTAAATTTGTGTCATTTATCAATTTTTGATTTAAGGATTAAATTTATATAGATATAAGATTAAAATAGAAAAATAATGAGAAAATCATTATATATATATCACATTAAGTGTTCTAACGATAAGTGTAATGAATAATTAAATAATTAAAGTTATGAGATAAGCAAAAAGAAAAATAAAATCAAAGAGTTTAGAACTTAGAAACACGTAATGTTGTAAATTTACAAAGTAAAAAATCAGAGACAGTTAAAAATTAATAAAAAATATAATTAAATAATCTAAATATATATTTTTAACACTTAAGATGTTTCTAAATCATTTTTCGTGTAGAAAAGTATCTAAAATATCACTTTTCATAAGTTCTAATAATATGCAAATATAAATTTAAGAAAAATCTACTAACGAAGCGAAATATTGTACTGTACTTCTCTTTCCTTCTGCCTTATAAATTTATATTATATAGGACCTGGTTGCTACCATTAGTGATGTAATGTCATAGTTTAGGAATCGTTACTGTATCTATATATTCATTTATTTGACCGGTTTATTACTTGGGTTTACATCACTTTGTGTTTATTAATAAATTATATTATCATTTGTATGTATTTTGATTATTTAAATTTCACGTATCAATGAAGATAATTCTCTGGTAATAAAAATATTTATAAAAATGCTTTCTTAATAATCACCCTCAATACCGCATTCTACTGTAATTTAAATCAATACTTAATTACGTACTATGTATGCAGATGGATGCGATCAGATTTGAAAACTATGCATCAAAAGCGCTACTTTATTCGGATATAAACGAATGATATATATATATATATACAGTATAAACAGAATAGACAATTGTATGATATATAGTTGTGATTTGTCAAAAGAGAAGAATCTTAACATATGCATTGCTATTATTAAATTTAAATATTGCTTAAGATATTATCATCAATCATATTGGCATGTGTTGTCTGAGATATATTATTCAATACAATTTCTGATATCAGGTGAGGATATTCGGAGGTTATAGCCCTTTTCAAATATATTAAAATGATTACAAAATATTTATTTTTTTTAAATATAGAATGATGTAATTTCTAAATTAGTCTGAAGATTAAAATAGAAATCATCAAACTATCGATGATGTTTAGATCATCGATAGTTTGATGATCTAAACATCTTTGATAGTTTGATGACGAAATAAATTTTCATTAATTCAAAATCTATAATTCGAAAAAAAAAATTATATTATTTAATTCGAATTAAATTTGATTTTGGATATTAATATTTGTTAAATTTTTTCCTTCGTGTTTTAACAGCGTATCAAAATAATATGCACTGTATGTTGCTGTAATGTGATTAAATTTTATTTTTTTTATAAACTACATCTTGAAAATATTTCCATATGTTATAAATTTGGACATTTCTTATTCAAATTAATCTGAATAACGATCATTTATTGTATTTTTTCATGGTTTAGCACGTTAAGAGAAAAATCGATGAATCGAGTCTTTTCTTTGCTCCAAGTTTGATAAGTTTGGATAAACTTGATCTTTTAGTGGGTTTCGATAATTTATATTAACTTTTATTAATAAATAACTCGTTAACAATTATGTGAGACTGTAAACAGAAAAATCCTATATATAATCTTCCATTTTGGAAGGTAAAATTCCAAAACGGAACTTTCAAATTCAGATCAAAAATATTGTGAATAATTTTTTTAACAAGCCAATTTGAAATGCAATTTTTCTTTTTAAATTTTTGAGGCTTTAAATAATTAGAAACTTAATGAATCAGAATTTATGCGTATATTCAACTATTGACTAAATATTTTTCACATAAATTGAAAATCCGCAAAAGGTTTGTTGTTTCCAGGTGCCAGAAGCAATATAATAGCTTACACGTAGAAGATCTATTTTTCCCGTAAAACTTAGAAAAATTTGTGGAATTCTTTCAACCTGAAAAATAAATTAGAAAGTCAGACAAAGATACTAAAACTGGTGATGTTTTATAGGACTTCGTTAAAATCGTATATACTGTAATCAATTTCAACATTTTTCAGCTTTTATTTTTCCAAACAGTCAGAAATTATATTAACTGTAATTTATTAACTTTAATTATGTTATTAAAAGTTTTAAAGAAATATGAAAATGCAAAGTATTCAATGAGGGAGAAAATTATTACGTTAATTGAAATTTGTTTAATTTAGAACTTATAGTGTCATGACATTAATCTTTTCAATATTGATTAATATTAGACGGAAATTGATTTACTATCAAATTAAATGAACTTTCAAATAATTATACTTAATAATTAGATCTGAACACTTATACAATATTAATTATTTTGGATACTTCAAAAAAAATGATAAGTTTTTTAATAATTTTTGTAAGAAAAGCAAAGAATGCCATATTTTAAAAATTGAAACAATGGCGACTACTTCAAATCCTTTTTTAAAGAATCTTTAAAGATTTAAAACAGCCGACTTGCTTCAAACTGTTCTTAGAAACTTCGAATCCTATATATAAGTATTTTAGTTACATTGAACAGTCGGAAAAATTTTTTTAAATAGAATTATCTTAAATTGTGATTAAAATTTACAGAAGAAATTTGTTTTCAATAAGATGAAAATGTCCAATTTTTAAGTGTAAAAGATGTTTTTTATTTATAAATTTATCGAAAATAGATTTATAAAAAAAAAAAAAAAACATTTTGTGCACTTAAAAATTGTTTATATTTGTACATAATTGTTAAGTATTAAAATAGCCAATTAATGTAGGCATATATTTTTTTAGAAGGTTTGATTGTCTCTTTATCGAAACAAAAATTTAAGTGACAAAAAATATTTTATTTTTAAAAAAATTGGATGAAATATTATTGTACTTTATGAAAGGAAAACTGTACGTCGTAAATTATATAGTATAAAGATATTTTAATTTTTTAAATAATTTCCAAAGTTAAAAAAAAAAATTAAAAATAAAATATTTGTAAGAATTTAGACTGATTTAGTTACATTTAGTAGTAGTAGTAGTAGTAACAGAGGGAGGAGCCTACCCTGCCCAAGCACTGCGACCAATAATGGTCTATTGTGCACCCCTCAATCAAATCATCCCAAAAGAAGACCCGTCTTTAAGATAAAAGACAGTATCATCCTCATTGGGACAGTGGCAAGATCTTCCGGAACAAGAAAATACATCCCCAAATTATCATGCCTAAGCCACAAAAGGGCCATATATTCACACAAAATGTGAAGAGGAGTTTCCTCCTCGTACTGACATCTTCTACACATAGGGCTATCAGCAAGTCCAATCAAGTGAAGATGTCTTCTAAGATGACAGTGCTCTGTAAGCAGCCCTGTAACAATCCTAGCTTCCTGTTTATTCAAAGAAAGCAACCCCTTAGTTCGCTGAACAGAACAGCCCAAAAGGAGATAGTTACATTTAATAATATAACAGTTGATTATATCATACATTATATTCTAAAAAATTTGCTATATATTATAGTGTATGACTTTTAACGAATAAAAAGGATAATTATTCAAGAAAACTACAGAAAGATCTCTGTGCGTGTGTTAATTCTAACTGCATGTTACAGATTTGAATTAAATAAAATTTATTATAAATTACTTAATTAGTTGATTTTATTTACAATGTTTAAATTTGTAACTTTATAATTATTAATTAAAATTTTTGTTCCCTTTTTAATTAATCATCCTAAATGACTAAATGGGTGTTAGATATTTCAATCGCTTAAGTCTTGTGGTATAGATTTTACATATATTGACAAATTAGACAATCAAAATAGGAATAATCAGTAATGTCTTTCCATTTAATTGTAATTGTATTGTCTATTATACAACTAAATCATATTGCTGACATTTAATTATGGTGATGAGAGATTGATCTCTCTAATCTCCACTTAAATGACATGATGCATTGTAGTCCTATACAGGATTACATAAACTAAAAACTTTTTACTGTTAAAATTTGCATAACAGCAATTTTGCGAGATAAAATTTTCGTCCTTTATGACTATATTTATTATATTAAGAATCTTTTTTTGTTTTAATCAATTTTTGATAGTTTTTTTCTTTCTTTCTTAATATATAACAAACTTCTTATACTGCACTCTTCACTTTTTAGCACTTACAATTTTGGTGGATTCCAGTAATCTGTTAGAATTTTTTTATAGCAGAAAAGTTTTAAGATATTCCTTGGCATTCCAGGCTATTTGCATTTTTATCTCAAACTTTCTTCCTCTCAATAAAAAAAAAAAAAAGTAAAAAATATTAAAAGAATTTTGACTTTATATTAAATTATAAATATTTATTATCCATTTATATGGTAGTATTCTATTTTATGAACAAGGAAGAAATGAACAGTTTGGGTGATAAAAACTCACCGTCTCAACAGGAAGAAAAAAAGACTTAAACTGAAAAAGTAAAGATAACTGCCACTTCCATCATCCATGTTAACATGGTTGCTACTGTGTTAAATTTTATCGCTGCAGAGTCATAAATAGAGGAAGTAGTTGGACATGATCTAAATTCAGCGATATCGCTTTTTATTTTTCCTTTGATTTCTGCACAGATTTTTATCTTTGATCTTGTATACTGTATAAAATATCCGAAAAAAAAGAGTTTCTAACATTTTCTTTTATTGGATTTCTTATTTCTCTTCAGGCTCCACACAATATTACTAAAAGATCTGAAAGATCTTTTATTGAATAAATAAAATATAGCAATTTCAATAAGAAGTTTTGTTTTTTTTTTTTGGATTTTTGAAAATACGTTGTTTTCAAGAATGTGTAAAAATATATATATATATTTTTCCTAATAATTATAAAGAAATTAAATTAAATTTTAATTAAAGTAGTAATATTTTTTATCTCTTTTAATAAATTTCTTAACTAATTTAATAGATAACTTACAAGAAATTTTGCAAATAATACATATTAATTAATTTTCATACTCATCTGTGTTCGTTTTACGAGTTATTTTTAAACATTTTTAAAATAATTTGTAAATTATACAATACTGTAAAGGCTATTAAAACTGCGTATGAATCGATATAAAATTTTTGATTTAATTAAAAAGAGAATTTGGATATCTTCTATTGGTTGCTTGAAATTCTGCAATTAATGAAAAAAACTCTTTCATAAAATATTTTTCTTCTTATTTTTCTTCTAAAAATATCATTCATACTTTGAATATACAAATCTTTTTCATATGTAAGTAATTACTCCATATTTGAAGAAACGAGAGTGATTGTATAAAAAAAATTAATTACCAAACATTTTAAATGCAAACTTAAAATTCTCGTATAATTATTCGCTTATTTTTAAATAATTATAAATAGGGAATAAATTCTGCAGATAATCAAAGCCAAGACATAAAAAAAAAGCAGACGTTATTCTATACTCTTATATCAATTCGGTTGAACCTAACAAACATTATTATTAATGAAGTCTGTAGAAAGGTTGTACGAAGTATAATTGCTCGAATGAAATACGATTTTTCATATGAAATACTCGTCTGATCATAAATGTACCTTTGCTGGAGAATGATACACATTAGATAGACGAGATATTAGAACTTAGGAACTGCAACTGTCGGCTATCTATCTTCCCTGCAAATAAAAAAAAAAAAAAGATCCTATGAAGAAAACAAATCCGCTAGTTATTTTTAGAAATTCAATTGGAACAAATCAATATATCTGTAGTATATTTATTTATTATTTAAAAGAGTAAATATAAAAAAATAATTTATATAAAATTAATCATTATCTGATTTTTTTATATATTTAACTTACTTCTATAACTTATAGATATCTAGAAACTTGACATAACCTTAAATTTGAAATACTTAATTTAAAAAAAAATTATTTAAATAGTCTTAATTATTGATTTATTTGTGATGAATTTTAGAAAACAAGTTAATTAAAACAAGCATAATTTTATTATTATGTTGTTGTTTATCGTGTGAGCACTATGTCGGACAGGAGTCAACACATAGCTACTTGAGATGTTTTAGTTGTGTTTTAACTAATTGTCTGTGTCTGTGCTGAGAAATTTTCTTACTATGTTGCACGTATTGAGTAGTGATGCCTTTTGTAGTGTTATGTATGTCTTGGGGTGTAAATCTAGTGT